>JXCR01094243.1:0-12308 GCA_002079205.1 Phalaenopsis hybrid cultivar
TTTTATATTGGTCCATGCAGTGATTTTAATTTTTCCCATATGCTAGCGTAGACACTTCAAATTTTCCCACCACAAAGAAATATTTTTCCCGAGTCTAATAGCTATTAGCTTAAATCTCTTACTCTGGGGAATGTCTTTATGTTCAAAAATCTATTCTATTGTCTGGAGCTACACAATAAATTCATCTAGATCCATGCGATGTTGAAATCTGATAAATTCTCTTACTCAAAGATCATGGCTTCTCCTATGATTTTTCATGTTAAATTGATGGATATTAGTTTTTAGTCATTGGAAACTTTTTGATGAAAGAGATTCACTTCCTCTCCTTAATCTGACAAGTCACTGTTATGGCTATGAATTATCTAACAAGAATGTTTCCTCTCAAAGTCGGCAAGCCTTTGTTCAAGTAAGAAGATTTTTGCTGCATATCCTCCAAAGCAAGTTCCTAGACACCTCGCTGCGGGTTTCTTTGTAACGCCATGATGTTCTTTTTTCCNACTATGAATTATCTAACAAGAATGTTTCCTCTCAAAGCCGGCAAGCCTTTGTTCAAGTAAGAAGATTTTTGCTTCATATCCTCCAAAGCAAGTTCCTAGACACCTCGCTGCGGGTTTCTTTGTAACGCCATGATGTTCTTTTTTCCAAATTAAATTTTTGGTAGGTGTAAGATTGCAAATCAAAGATTGGTTGGAGGTTTAGGTTTTGGTGGTAGGTCTCGGGTGAATTATTTGTGAAGGTAGGATGGTTGAATTTTGAAAATTTAGAGCTAGAGCTAGGAATTGCGGCAGTAATGGTTTGGGTATGGTGCAGATATTTTATTTTTGAAAGGATATTGGACTAAGGTTTTTTTTTTTAAATTTTGAATTTGGGGTAAGAAAGAAAAATCCATAAAAATTTAGAATTTGTGAGGTCATGATACCAAATAATACCATTTTATGGCTCTAGAAGGTGTTGGGGAGCAAATATTGTGGGGAGGTGATTGTAAAATAGCAATGGAAGGATAACATGGGTGATTGATGGTGTTTAGAANCTAGAAGGTGTTGGGGAGCAAATATTGTGGGGAGGTGATTGTAAAATAGCAATGGAAGTATAACATGGGTGATTGATGGTGTTTAGAAGGGGTATAAAGCAAAATCTGTTGTTGGACAACAAATTCGACGATGTATGCAATTGCCTGAACTAAAAACAACAGGTCGAACAACTGAATGNTTGTTGTTGGACAACAAATTCGACGATGTATGCAATTGCCTGAACTAAAAACAACAGGTCGAACAACTGAATGACAAGATGTGGGCGGCCTCCATGTTCTAACATTGATAAGCTACAGACACACTACTTGCAAAAGGAAGGTGATACAACACCCCTTATAGTAGAAAAAAAAATTATGATCTCCAAAATACTAAAAACAAAGCTAGCTCCCTCAAAACAACAAAATACACATATCAATAACCACCTAATTAGAAATAATTAAAAAAAACCATAAAAAATAAAGAAAAAGAAAAGGATAAAAAAGAAAAAATACTAAAAAAATGTAAACCGAATGCCCAATTTCTCCACCATAATCGCGACCTTCCTTATGATCCCACGATAAAGCCAGAACTCGCAATCCCGCGGAAAATGGAACCCAGAACCATGCTCTGCGACAGAAGATTTATGAGTTATCTATTGTAGGAAACTTTTATTTGGCTCATCCCATTATAGAGATTATTTGAAAATTTATGGCAAACTTGGACTATAACAATGACTTCTTTGATCTATTTATGAACCCTCAACATATTCTCATCAAACTATCATTAGAAACAAATTAAACTAAACATTTTTCCACAATGTTGCTAATATATGAGTGGTTTTTAAGGGGAATGCTAAAATGGTCTCCGTAATTAGATTCCACTTCTCAATCTTGCATGAATTGCTTCACCTAGACTTTATATGCACTCCATCAACCAACAATCTACTATATAACTCCTTTGGATATATTTTTGTAAGTTTTACAAGTGGATGATGCAAGTGCTCGTTTCTTTTGGCCGCTTAAGGCTGAAGATTTGGTTGGACATTTCTATTACTTAGGAATGGAACATGTAAATTGGTTGGTTATTTTATGGCTATTAATAGAAGGTAATACTTGAATGTGTTCATTCCTAGTGCTATTCACATAATTTTTTTTAACACAACTAGTATGCATATTTCAAGGCCCAATTGAAATTAAAGAAATAAAAATAACAAATATAAGAGTAAGCAAATGATCAATCCTCATCCTTAAACATAATGGTTATAACTCTTATTTCATATCAAGCAACAACAACAAAAAACCTTTATTCCACTAAGTGGGGTCAGCTACATGAATCATTTTTCTGCATTGCATTCTATCAAGCGTCCTATCTTCATATAATTCTAATAGATTAAGATCATTTTTATGCAATATGCCCAAGTCTTTTTAGGTCTATCTTTGCCTTTCTTAACGTAGTCAAACCTAAAACATTTACTCTCCTAATTGGATCATCAGATGGTCGACGTTTAATATGACCGAACCATCTAAGACACCAACACTATCACGGGTATATTCATTTCGCATTTTGTCTCTAAGTCATAAACCACTCATCCACTTAAGCATTCTCATCTCAGCAATAATTAACTTTGTTTTATGCTTCTATTTTAAAGACCAACATTTTGTATCACAGAGCATTGCAAGTCTCACCACCATCTTATAAAACATACCTTTCAGTCTAAAAGGAACTTTTCTATCACACAATAGGCCCGATGCATTCCTCTACTTCAACCAGCCAACTTGAATTCTACAAATAATATTCCCATCTATATCACCATCATTTTGAGCAATAAACCAGAGATATCTAAATCGTTCATGAATTTTAATGATTTAAACACCCATATTTATAACTTTGTCACTAAAGTCACTGCCGCTAAAACTATATTCCAGTATTCAGTTTTATCTACTCAAATGAAGGCCTTTAGACTCCAATGTAGATCTCCATAATTCATATTTTTTTGAAAACTCTCTAGTCTTACCTACAAGATGGATATCATCAGCGAAAAACATACACCAAGGTACATCCTTCTGCAAATGTTGAGTAAGAGCATCCATAGCTAAAACAAAAAGATACGGGCTTAAAGCCGATCCCTGATGTAATCCAACTGAAATAGGAAAATACTTGGACAATTCTCTTTGTGTTCGAACACAAGTAACAACTCTAGTATTATATCTTTAATGACTTGAATATGTCATATCAACACATTTTTTCTCTAGAACTCTCCAAAGGACTTCTTATGAAACCTTATTATAAGCTTTTTCTAAATCAATAAAAATCATGTGTAGATCATCATTCTCTATTCTTCTTTATCAAATCTCTCAATAAATGTAGAGCTTCCATAGTAGATTTACCCGAAATAAATCCAAATTGATTATGAGAAATCTTTGTATCACGTCTTAACCTATGTTCAATTACCCTCTCTAATAATTTTACAGTATGACACATGACTTAATTCCTATATAATTTGCATGCTCTTGTGCATCCCTATTATTCTTAAAAATCAGGACAAAAATACTTTTCCTTCAATCCTCATATATCTTTTTATTTTTTAAAATAACATTAAAAAGTTTAGTAAGCCAAGAAACTCTCAAATCTCCTAAATATTTCAACATTTTAATTGGGATATCATCAGGTCATACTGATTTTCCATTGTTGATTTTCATTAAAGCCTCTTCAACTTCTTTTTATTAATGCGGCGATAAAAACACAAAATTTTATTATTATTAACGATTTGAAGATAACTAAAGTTGATCATATTTACAGAAAATTCATTAAAAATTTTATCAAAATAACTCAATCAGCTATGTTGAAGAATCTTTCTTTAAGAAAATACTTTTTGATTTTCATCTTTAATACACTTTATTTGAATTAAATATTTAATTTACTTTTNCACACAATAGGCCCAACACATTACTTCACTTCAAGCAACCAACTTGAATTCTATTAATAACATCCCCATCTATATCACCATCACTTTCAACAATAGAAGCGAGATATCTAAAGCATTTAAACCTTTTAATGATTTGACCATCAATAATCACAACTCTGCCACTAGAGCTACTAATACAAAAACTACATTCTATGTATTCGGTTTTAATTATACTCAAATGAAGGCTTATAGTCTCCAATGTAGACCTCCATAATTCGAGTTTTTCTTGAACTCTTTCTCTAGTCTTATTGACAATAAGGATATCATTAGCGAAAATCATATACCAAAGTATATCATGCTATAAATGCCAATAAGAGCATCCATAACTAAAGCAAAAAGATATGGGCTTAAAGCCGATCCCCGATGTAGTCCAACTGAAATAGGAAAATATTGGGTCAATCCTCCTTCTGTTCGAACTCAAGTAACAGCTCTAGTATACATATCTTTAATGACTTGAATATAAATCATATCATCATCTTTCTTCTCTAGAACTCTTCAAAGGATTTCTTTTGGAACCTTATCTTAAGTTTTTTCTAAATCAATACAAATCATATGTAGATCTTACTTATTCTCTCTGTACTTCTCCATCAAACTTCTATATAAATGTATAACATCCATAGTAGACTTGCCCGACATAAATCCAAACTGATTATGAGAAATCTTTGTAATACGTCTTAATCCATGTTCAATTACCCTCTCCCATAATTTTGAAGTATGACACATCAACTTAATTCCTCTATAATTTGCACTCTTGTGCATCCCTTTATTCTTAAAAATGAAGACCAAAATACACTTCTTCCACTCCTAAAGCATCTTTTAGTTTTTAAAATAATATTAAAGAGTTTAGTAAGCCAACAAATTCCCAAGTCTCATAAATATTTTCACACTTCAATTGGGATATCATCAGATCCTAATGATTTTCCAACTTTGACTTTTTTTAAACTATCCTCAACTTCTTTTTTACTAATGTGAGTATAAAAATAAAATATTTTATAATTATTAATGATATTAAGATCGCTAAGGTAGATCCTATTTTCAGAAATTTCATTGAAAAATTTATTAAAATAGCCCATCCACATATTCTGAATATCTTTGTCTAAGAAAAGAACTTTTTGATTTTCATCTTTAATACACTTTACTTATCTTTATTTTTGTTCTCTTTGTTTGGCTAGTTTATACATATTTTTCACCCACTATAGTATCTAATTTATTACAAAGAGCAGAATTTTTAGCGTCATAAATTATTTTCTTAGACTCCCTACGAGTCACATTATATTTTTTTAATTCTCAAAGCTTTTATATTTAAACTAATATTTATAATAACTTTTTATATTTTTATTTTTTCTTGCACAATNCCATAAATTATTTTCTTAGACTCCCTATGAGTCACATTATATTTTTCCAATTCTCAAAGCTTTTATATTTAAACTAATATTTATAATAACTTTTTATATTTTTATTTTTTCTTGCACAATATTATTCCAACATCAACTATTTTTATTTATAAAAAAAGTTTCTCTTGATTATCGATGTATATCTTTTGCCACTTGTTTAATATTATTTGCTACTTTATCCCACATAGAATTTGCTTCTTCATGAACATCCCAAGTCTTGAAATCTTGAAGTTTATTTATAAAAATAATTTTATTTATGACTTTTAGGTGCCCTCATCTAATTTTATGACAAAGAAATCTAATAGTCTTTATCTTACAACTCATCATCTTAAAATCCAGAACTAATTGTCGATATTGAGTCCTTAAATTCTCAATAGAAATGACCTNTTTTATCTTACAACTCATCATCTTAAAATCCGGAACTAATTGTCAATATTGAGTCCTTAAATTCTCAATAGAAATGACCTTACAATCTTTACATTCTCGACGATCTCTTCTTCTCGAAAGAAAATAATCAGTTTGTGTTTTATTATATCTATTTTTATAAGTAATAATATGCTCATTTTTTTTAAAAAAAAATATTAACAACAATAAAATAATAAGCAAAATCTAATATGAATATACCGTTTTTATTAATTACTCTAAAACCTTAGTCACCGAGAATATTTAGACCTACTCGAGGAGCATAAACATTTATAAAATTAAAAATCTTGGTATCAACAACAATCTTAAGGGCTTTAATTCCTCTCAAATTCTATTAATTTTATAACATTATCTTTCAAGCTCTTATCTATAATTACACCACACCATTTCTAGTGTGACTCCTACCTGAATAATAAAATTTAAAACCTAAGCTACCAATCTCATTTGCCTTTTCTCCAACCCATTTAATTTATTAAATATATAAGATAATTATCTTTCTATGAATCANATCTCAAATTCTATTAATTTTATAACATTATCTTTCAAGCTCTTATCTATAATTACACCTACACCATTTCTAGTGTGACTCCTACCTGAATAATAAAATTTAAAACCTAAGCTACCAATCTCATTTGCCTTTTCTCCAACCCATTTAATTTATTAAATATATAAGATAATTATCTTTCTATGAATCATAATATTAACTAATTTCATTAATTTACTAGTGAGAATACCAATATTCCAAGATTCTATCATAATATTAGTTTCATGAACTAACTTCTTTACCCGCATATGTCTGTATTGTGGAAATTCTTACTTATATGACACTACATTCAGTTGTCGGTGTTGCGACCCTTGCACACTTTTCAATATATTCAAGTCATACAGCGCGTCGCTTTCGGGGGCGCCCTAACATTTACACAATTATCTAAAGGAAAGATTTTTCATTTTCATGAACAACCCAAATCTTGAAATCTTGAAGTTTACTCATAAAAATAATTTTATTTGTCTTTTAGGTATTCCAATCTAATGTTATGATAATGATTCCTAGTATTTTTATCTTACAATTTTTATCTTAACATCTATAATTAATAATCGATGTTGAGTATTTAAATTCTCACTTGAAATGACCCTACAATCTTTACATTCTTGGTGATCTCTTTTTTCATAAGAAAAAATTCAATTTGTGTTTTATTAGATCGATTCTTATAAGTAATAATATACTAAATCACACGCTAAAGAAAAATCTAATATGATTCTACTTTTTTCATTAATCATTCCAAAACTGTAGCCACCATAAATATTTTTAAAATCTTCTATCACCTATCAACATATCAATTTAGATATCCCCAATAAAAAATTCTTTGATCAAGATGTATCATTTGTATTAATTATTGTAGGTCATTTCAGAACTTTTTTTTTAAACCTATATCTAAACCTACTTGAGGAGCATAAACATTTCTAACATTAAAAATCTTAATATCAACAATAATCTTAGGGGCTATAATTTTATATCCAATTCTATTAAATTTTACAACATTACATTTCAAGCTTTTATCTATAATTACACCTACACCATTTCTAGTGCGACTCCTACCAAAATACTAAAGTTTAAAACCCAAAATATTAATCTCCTTAGTTTTTTCTCTAACACATTTAGTTTCTTAAATACATAAGATATTTATTTTCCAATGAAATAAAATATTAACTAATTTTATTAATTTACCACTGAGAGTGCCTATATTCCAAGATTCTTTCTTAATATTAATTTCATGGACAAATTTATTTATCCACATCTGTCCGTAATGTGGGAAGCCTAAATTATTTGACACTACACTCGGGTGCTGGTGTAGGGGCCTTCACTCACTTTTCGCTGTAATAAGATCATACAACGCATCACTTCTAAGAGAAACCCTAACATTTACACAAGGATTTAAAAAATTAATGTCATAATTTTTTAACAAATTTTACNCTTTATCCACATCTGTCCGTAATGTGGGAAGCCTTAAGTATTTGACACTACACTCGGGCGCTGGTGTAGGGGCCTTCGCTCACTTTTCGCTGTATTAAGATCATACAACGCATCGCTTCTAAGAGAAACCCTAACATTTACACAAGGATTTAAAAAATTAATGTCATAATTTTTTAACAAATTTTACACTCGCTGTCAACTACCAAACACAGTCCTTCACTTTTCACATCCAGGGCTTGAGACCCGACAATGATAGTGTTCAAAAAATTTGGGTCCAACCAAGGATCTTTGCAATGAATTTATGCCCTTTTGTACTCCTCCATTTATTAAAACTAGAGATAAAGTTAGCTCCTAATCAACATTCCTAAACATTGAAATGAATTTATTCAAGCACACCTGAGTATTGAACTTGATCCTCCACATGCAAATCAATAAAGTTAACAAGGTCTAAAAAATTAAATTGAATTATTCAAATATCCTAATGATGGATGTGTTAAAAGGAAAATCTCAATAAAAAAAGAATCATAATTTTAAAATACCTCAACTTCCAACATAAATCATTTCAGATTTGAGACAATAAAAATATTAAAATTTAATTTTTTTTTATAAATTCATAACATTCAAGTGAAATTTACAGCTTAAAATTAAAAACAAATATTCAACCACTCAGCATAATAGTTTCTCAAAGGTACTTAATTTATGATATTGTAAACTCATAAAGAGCAAATATTATATCTAGCATATATTAATGATCAATCTCAAAAATCTCACACCAACAACAAAATGACATATCTAATGGAGTACTTTTATGTCAAAAAATATTATTAAGGTAAGGTAATGATCAGGGCCTTCTTAGTAATTTGTCATAAAATAACACCATTAACTTATGGCCATGGCTAATGCACACAAGTTACTTAATAGCTNGTTAAAAACAAATATTCAACCACTCAGCATAATAGTTTCTCAAAGGTACCTAATTTATGATATTGTAAACTCATAAAGAGCAAATATTATATCTAGCATATATTAATGATCAATCTCAAAAATCTCACACCAACAACAAAATGACATATCTAATGGAGTACTTTTATGTCAAAAAATATTATTAAGGTAAGGTAATGATCAGGGCCTTCTTAGTAATTTGTCATAAAATAACACCATTAACTTATGGCCATGGCTAATGCACACAAGTTACTTAATAGCTCAACCCCACAATGGTAAATGATAAAATGCACTTGATCAGGCACCAAGCCTTTTATTAGCAAAATTCAACTAGAAATTATCCTCTTAGATAAACATTCATCACATTTCTAGAAGAACCCCTTGGAAGATACAAATCATGGTTGCTAACAATTACCGTTAGATCATGATGGGTTGGTTGAGTACATACATTAACTAAATAGGCCATGGTTTATGACAATTAGGGATGATAGAAATATGAGTCCTTGATCAGCTGCACGATCATTCTCCCGCTATCAGCTCCAAGCTAAAGGCGACATATTTTTACTCAACCTTAAAATTAAATTGTTGTCGCCAAGCACTAAATGCCTACCAAACCTTAATAAAATATTTGTAAAAAGGGGTATTTAATATAGTGGCTTCTGCCCATGGAACTAGATCATAAAATCCTCGTAAAATGAGGGGAAATTTCTAGTAGTATTTTATATTAAAACCAACTTGACTTCTGGCCCAAAACAACAAATCTCATACAATTGTCAAGCCCAATTTTTTTAAGTCCATAATCAGCCACTAAATAGCAACATTATACAATGTGTATAACCAAAGCTAACATATTCGCTCATGGTTCAACCTATAGATTATGAACCATAAGGTATGCTTTATTGGGCACAAAACTCTTCTATTAGCTAAGGCTGAATTAAAAATGGCCCTTCAAGCAAAATTCACTCAAGTCTTTAAGGTCTCCATGAATGATGCAACCCATGATTGTTTATAATGAGCATTCAATCAGGTTGGGTCAAATATCTCTGCTAACTAAGTAGCCAAAGTCCACGACAACTTGGGAAAATAAAAATATGGAACATTGATCAAGTGTCTTATCATTCCCTCCATCATCCACCATAAGATAATGATGGTATAATTTTTTTATGCTAACCAAATCATTGCTAGTACAAACTAAAGATTTTGAGCTTATCAACTAGCAAAAATAAAAAAGTTCTCTTTTATGATTGAGAGGAATAACCATTGGAGGAGCTTGCACCTATAGAAAAGCTTGAACCAAATAATAAATTTCTCAAAAAGAAGAGCAAAATCTCTGCATGATGCCTTATCTGATATCCAATCTATCTTCTAAGAATTTAGTAGAAAATACTCATATAAAAAGTTGAGCAAAAAAAGTTAAAGCCACGATGTAGACCTCCTCCAAATCAACTACAGTGCATGTCAACCATAGTGAAAATTTTTTGGGAACTTTTTCATCAAGAAGAGTCTCACCACTTCTAACCCCATATCTCTCTCTCTTCCGGCCTCTCCACCTCTCTCAAAGCATGCCACAAAGAAGCAGGCACTAGTACATAATGCATGAAGACATGCACAACAATAGACCGCCACCATGTCTCCTAACTGCACTAATCACCCTCCTCTCTCCCTCCAAACAGCATTCTTATTGGCTCTTACCTGCCACCACATTCTATTTTTTAGTCCCTTAGATCAAACAACAGATTTGCAAACCGCTTTTCAATTACTCATTTTTTCTTCTTGTCACGCCTCATGTACATTCTCAAAAGATTATAAAGGGAAGCTGAGGAATACAAATCTACAAACCTTCCAACAACATTTCAAGCACATTTTATTCTATTACAGCCTTTAAGAACATTCAAGTCATATGATTATGTCCTTCCAATTAATTTTAGATTTTTGTTCTAAATTGAAGCAATCACTAGCCTCCTGAAACACATTTAGTAATAATGCTATACTTATTATTTGCAGAACCTGGTGTGAAAACATAGAAGAAGAAGGTGATGATGATGAAAAAAAGAAAAAGACGCATATGAAATAAGGGAAACATGTAACTATTTTTCACCACAATCAGATGCTGTAATTTGCAGATATAAAATATAACTTGCTGCTTTATGTCATAACTACGTATATACCAGAGTAAAAAGCAGAGATTGAGCACTCTGAAACTTTGAAATAAGCATAAACCTGCACAAGAAAGAACACAGTCAGGTTACTAGAAGATAGCGACGCTTACGAAAAAAGTTTTAACAAAATGTAAAAAAAGAAAAAAAGAAAAGACAATGTTAACAACTTAGCATGGACAACTTTTAATGGAAGAGACCCAGAATGCTAAGCAATGGAGTGCCCTTCGGGAAAAAAAATTATTTCACATGAGGAATGCATAGCACTTCATACCCTCTATAATGTCCAGTTGCTTCATCTATTGTGTCCATAGCCTGCCAAAGTAGTGTAAGCGGAACCCAATGTGGTGGATATTTAAAGCGGGCAACATCCAAGATTAGTGCCATATCACGACCAGCATGATAACCACCGATGGGAGAAAAATGACCGCTACCTGTCTAAACAATAAGAAAATTATTGGACTCATTAAAAAAACAATAGAAAGAGCTGACCAACGTAAGCTTAAAGAACCAGAATGAACATTCAGTAAAGCATTATTTATGTGACATTCTGATGATTATTTTCTAGTAGTCGCAATGCAGTATCATATCACTGATACAAATTAATTTGATAAAAGGTTTTTACTAGGAGAATCAGCAGAGGTATCTTCTGCAAGAACTGTAGAAGTCATGCAGGAAATTATAGCAATGTGAAAGACATACCGACAAGCAAAGTAGTATGAAAAACATTTATGGCTACATCCAGAGCAAGAAAGTATTGTTATAGATATTTAATGATTCAACCCAGCTAGTTTAGCTAAGATATTCAATCCAGCTAGTTTAGCTAAGATTGGACAATAGAAGCAAGAGAGGCGCACAAAAAAGATATGGAAAAAGAAATTAAAGGCAATGTTTTCCAACAAAGCCAATAACATTTAACTTGTAAATGGATCAGGGATCAAAATCATATATCAAATGAACAAACTTGTCAATTTCAGGGNGTCAGGGATCAAAATCATATATCAAATGAACAAACTTGTCAATTTCAGGGATCATGGATACTAGGACTACAGCAAGGTTTTGACATGACTTAGTACTCCATCCTACTCGCACAGGTTGTCTCGAATGGCTCGTTCTCGCCTGCAGTTGCGCTAGGGCTTGTCGTCCAGAAAAGCTGCTCGCACATTGCTTTGTGCAGCTTTCACTTGTCTTCAAGGGTATCCTGCATATCTGATCTATCATGATCGCCCACGTGCAGCCTGCCTACGTCTGTGCTCAGTCAAGTTGGCTCCCCACAAAATCTATTCTCTCTTCTACATTGGCTCTCTACTGCTCACTCATAGAGCAGTTGTCGAGTGCTCTCTTCCTTAGCGACGCCTCATGGCATCTGTTACTTGTTTCCAGTCCGATCTTAGGACTTTTAGGCCTTCATCAACTTCATTCAATATGGTAAATTTTTGTTTCAAA
>JXCR01094243.1:23370-93883 GCA_002079205.1 Phalaenopsis hybrid cultivar
CTGGATGTGTAAACCTGTCATTCATCATCCGAAGACTGACCCATCTGATCAGTGTGTTAGTCAACAAATTGTCGGGCATGAAAAAACTGATAAGCCCCTTGCGCCTGACTAACAGTAACGACATTCTCGTTCTCATGAGGTGGTAGAACTGCAGTAGAAAAATTGCCAACCGCTGTAACAATAATAGGTTCTAGTGTATGTGAAGTACGAATCGTTCTGATGAGGCGCTACAAGATTCTCTGATTATCGGTCTGAACATTGTCCTCTGTAGATAAGGATTCTTCAATATTATTTTCAATAAAGTTTGAATTTGTAGGTTGCCCAACAGAGCCATCCGACAACACATTAATGGCAGAAACAAAAACAGTATTGTCAGGAGGGTCCCCAGGGACAATTAAATTAGACACTAACTCCTGTTTTGTGGTAATTTCCTCAACGGGAGGAGCATATGTGTCAAGAGCAGTGGGGTTAGACACATTCTTATGCATTTGAGCTTTAGATTTCAAGTTAAGGTGGAGTCTGTGATATTTTTCAAGGGTATGCCCAAACATCTTACAGTAAGTACAATAAAAGGGTCTACGTTCCATGACAATTTTTTTTCAATATGCATAATATGTTGTGCCCAACCAGATTTTTGTAATATTAGGTAAAGTGATATCCCTTTTCACAAGTATTCTGACAACAAAAAGACTGGATAGATTGAAGGTGACTAGATTTAGCTTCATAGGATCCCCAAATATGGCCCCAATAGAGTAGAGAACCTGATGATTAAATAACAGCTTGAGACCGGGTAAACTAAACCATACTGATACGGTGGGAGGTTCATGATTTCGGTCAAAATCAGGAGACCACTTGAGTAACTTCATTGGCTTTCCTGAAATGTTAAAATATTTTTTAGAGAAAATCCGAGCGTAGTCTTCAACCATGGTTAACTGAATCAACACGTCTCCCATTAAAAAGTCACACTTTCCACTTGCCTACTAGTTTGAGATCATCAAAACTCTTTCTGATAACTTCCATAAGTGGGTGCCTCCACTGAAATTTTTCTATAAGAACGAACTTGCATTTCTCGGTCAAGGTTTAAATTTCTAAATAAAAAAAAAGATTGTTTTCCCACTCTTCTTACTAGCCTTCTTAACAAAAGGACAGTCACCTGCACCATCACGACATTCCTTATAACTTGACGGGAAGAAGAGAGCTAACTAATCCAAATGGTAACCGAGCACATGGGCGAAAGAGGTTTTACTGGATTCAGTTGGCGCACCCATCGAAATAGGGAAAGAGAACCGCTCTGATGGAAGCAAGACAGACGAAAACAAGAAGCTATCAAAGCCGAAGACTGACGTCGCCTCAGAAGTCAAGCCCAATGACTGCGAGCCCTTCTCGGGACGACAAAGCACGAGCAACTGAAGACGACGCACGGTGCAATGACAAATCAAACGGAAGCAAAGAAAGACGAGCAGGGCTTGATCAACAAAAAGATGTAGTGGAGCAGAAACCAAGGTTCGCCATAAAGGCAAAACCCTAGCAGAGAGTGATTGATGAAGACATTTATACATACATAATAAAAAAACCCCAATGACTAATATATTAGAAAAGAGTGGAACAAAAAAGGTTGGATAAAAGAGCCGAAGTAGGAACCCAAAACACCCGGTATACAACACACATCAAAATCTCCGAAAAAGTACATGTATACCCAAAACCATAATTAAAAACTAGGCATGTAATCTCTACGCCAAAGTCTCCAATCAGAGCAAAAATGACAAGTCGTTTGGAATTAGCAGTTGGATCGGTGAGAGCTATAAATGCCAAACAGATGAAAAATGTACTTAAGATTTTCAAAACTTTAATAGGGAGTCTTCTTCCTATGCAAAAATCACAAGCCATTTCAGTTGTGGCACCCCCAGATGCGTGTGTAGGCTGGCCAAAAGACGACGGTGCATAACCAAAGCAGATGGAAGATATATTTGTTGCATCAAGAACTGGAAGAAAGGGAGAACAAAAAACTAAAGTAATTGATCTACCAATAAAGGATCCATGAAAATACCTGTAAAATTCGCAAATCCAAACAGATAATGGGAGCTTGAGTACAACACAATGTATCCTTACCTCTTACCTCTGATTCTAGGTAGGGAGTTCGCTAACAAATGGTTAAGTTTGCTGAGAAAGGCAATGCTAAGCGTGAGAGAGACGCGTGAGAGGGAGAGAAGAGTGGGAGAGAGGTACTCAGGGTTCGCGAGAGTGATCGAGACAGGCACGCACCAAGGGCAAATGAGACGCGAGAGCGGTTGAGAGAGGGACGCACCTAGGGAATATGAGACGCGAGAGAGGCACAGAGTCGAGGGCAACGAAGTAATAGATGCACAAAGGAACAGACCGCGAGGTCGAACACGTGGTCGTGTTTAATAGAAATTTTTATCGAATTATTACGATAATCTGCAGTGTCGCAGTAACCAAACACATCTGCTAGTGTTTTCAAAATGCACCGCACCAAATAAGCTACCTCAAACAGGCGCTAAAGAGCCACTAATCCACAAGTATAAATAAATCTAAAGCATCCAAAAACAATAACATTTAAAATAGCATCTCAATCTATTACTGAACAATAGTGAACAATAGATCAATATCTGACAGAAACAGTAAAAAGACACTATCATCATAAAAATCCNACCAACCAGCTCAAGGCCACCACACCACAGCTACCCAACCACACCACACATCCCACAACCACTAGACCACAAGACACAACACCACAACAACCCAACCCAACCCACAACCGCCAAATCACAATCATCCAACCACACCTACACACACATCCTACAAGCAACCCAACCCACAGTACAACCACCATAGCCCGCAGCACAGACATTAGTTTTGAGTGCCTTGTACGCAATTTAAAGAAAACATTTTCATCGACAAATCAAGCATCCTATTTCATCCATTTTTGAAATTCTCACTCAAACATGAAAGGTAGTGATAAAACCTGATCCCATATTTTCCATTTGAGGCAATTAAATACAGGGCACTCGAAGTAATGCTATGTACAAATCAAGCACCCTATTTCATTCATTTTTCAAATTCTCACTAAAACATCAAAGAAAGTGATAAAGCCCCATCTCATATTTTTCATTTGAGACAATTACATACAGGGCACCCAAAACGTTGCTATTTACAAATGAAGCACCCTCTTCCATTTATTTTTCAAATTCTAGCTCAAACAAAAAAAGCTGTCATTTTGAATTTAGGCAATTACAAACAGGGCACCCAAAATAATGCTATGAACAAATCAAGCACCCTAATTCATCCATTTTTCAAATTCTCACTCAAACATCAAGGGAACTGAAAAAGAACCCCATCTCATATTTCTCATTCGAGGCAATTACATACATGACACCCCAAACCTTGCTTTCTACAAATGAAGCACCCTCTTTCATCAAATTTTCAGATTCTAGCTCAAACAAAAAAAAAAATACAATTTGTAATTTTCAATTGAGACAATTACAAATAGGACAACCAAAACAATGCTATGAACAAATCAAACATCCATTCTTCAAATTCTCACTCAAACAGCAAAGGAACTGAAAAAACCTCATCCCATATTTCTCATTTGAGGCAATTACATACAGGGCACCCCATACCTTACTATATACAAATGAAGCACCCTCTTTCATCCATTTTTCAGATTCTAGCTCAAACCAAACAAAAAACAATTTGTAATTTTGAATTGAGGCAATTACAAACAGGGCACTCGAAACAATGCTATGAACAAATCATACCTTATTTCTTCATCTATTCTTCAAATTCTCACTCAAACATAAAAGGAACTGAAAAAACCCTTTCCCATATTTCTCATTTTAGGCAATTACATACAGGGCACCCAAAACATTACTATCTTCAAATGAAGCACCCTCTTTCATCTACTTTTTAGATTCTAGCTCAAACAAAGAAAAAATAAAAATTGTATGTAATTTAGAATTTAAGCAACTACAGACAAGGCACCCGAAACAATGCTATAAATAAATCAAGCACCCTATTTCATCCATTCTTCAAATTCTCGCCCAACATCAAAGGAACTGACAAAACCCCATCCAATATTTTTCATTTGATGCAATTACATACAACGCAACCCAAACATTGCTATCTACAAATCAAACACACTCTTTCATTCATTCTCAAAATTCCCACTCAAAATATCAATGGAGATAAAACATCACTCCACATTTTTCTTTTGTTTTTTTTTGCAAGATCCAAATCGAAAATCAACAAATCGCAAATGAGAAATCAGAAAGTCACAAATTGTAAATATCACAAACATTTCAGAGCAAACTACAAATAAGAAAGCCAAAAATCGCATAAAAAAAGTCATTCCATCAAAAATTATCACAGAAATAACTTACAGAGTATAGTAACCAGAGATTGAAGGGATGAAGAAGAGGAGAAAGGCAATGCTAAGCATGAGAGAGACGCTTGAGAGGGAGAAAAGAGTGGGAGAGAGGTACTCAGGGTTCGCGAGAGTGATCGAAACAGGCACACAACAAGGGCAAATGAGACGTGAGAGCGATTGAGAGAGGTGCACACCTAGGGAATATGAGACGCGAGAGAGGCACGGGGTTGAGGGCAGCAAAATAATAGATGCACAAAGGAACACACCGTGAGGTCGAACACGTGGTCGTGTTTAATAGAAATTTTTATTGGATTATTACGATAATCTACAGTGTCGCAGTAACCAAACACATATGCCAGTGTTTTCAAAACGCACCGCACCAAATAAGCTACCTCAAACAGACGCTAAAGAGCCACTAATCCACAAGTATAAATAAATCTAAAGCATCCAAAAACAATAACATCTAAAATAACATCTCAATCCAATACTGAACAATAGTGAACAATAGATCAATATCTGACAGAAACAGTAAAGAGACACTATCATCATAAAAATCCCTAACAATGCTCCTCCTCTGATAGCCTAAATCTCTCATATCAAACATATAAATCTAAAATTTTTATTCTCCTGAAAGAAAGCATTTAACTACAACTGTAAGTAAAACTTAGTAAGTATAATCTAATATACATTAAATATTTTTGCTATTTCATGCATGAATGACCAACAAAAAATACAGTTAATTTCATTAAAACTTTAAATTTATCACTTCTCATTCTACTTTAAGTATTCACCGTTTTTAACAAGTTTGATAGTCATCATAGGATTACTGTCATACTCGAAGGAATCATCAAAATGTGCTCGAAGACACCCTCGAAATCGTACCTAAAGGTAGCCTTAAATTATACCCGAAAGTATACATTTACAATTTCCTTTAACGTGCACGAGTACATTAGATCCCTTAAGTAGAGTCTAAATGTAATCATATATAACTTAAACATTTACTTATCATTTCATTTTCCTTAAATTATCTCTTTTTTAAAGACTTTAAATAATCATTTTCTCTTTCCCATTCATTTCATTTAATTCTTAAGTTACAAAATGAATACAATTTTAAAATAATTATCTAAAGCATTAATGAAATTCTTTATTTAATAAATTTTAAATTTTATATATATAAGAAAATAATTACTCACTGTGCTTAACTTGCTTGCTACACAGACTCCTGACCTTCTATGTTTAAATGTGGTTCAACCTAAATTACAGTTAAATTAATTTTTTATTAAATATCAATTCAAAATTAAATTAAACTTTTAATTTAAAACATACCTTACATTTTAAAATTATTTGTTCTCTTCCTCAAATCCAAAGGATTAGGCGACCTATCTCACTTCATAATAAGAATAAAGCTTAATAACATTAATTAATTTAGCTAATTACGTGATTAATTTCATTAATAACATAAGGTTTAGCATTTACCTTATAGGCTTTGAGATCAACTCCTCCTTTGCTTCACAATCATCTCCTTCAAAGTAGAAATTCCTACATTAAAGTCTCGATTCAATATGGCATTGCATTAAACACTCACATACTCCCACAAATTCATTAAACACTTTAATAAACTATAAAAAACCTTAAAATCTTTTGATTGACAATAATTCTTCCCCTTCCCTCACCTAAATTTCATGTCACTTCATTAGCTAAATTTTTTCTTAAATTATTAGTTTCACTCCTAATATCACATATAATTAAGCTTAAACTTTAAATAATACGGATATATATATATTTTGAAAAGAAAAAATTCAATGATACAAAGAGGATACAAAAGTTTTAGTGAGTGGGTACAAAGAAAACGTATTCCCCCCCCCCNAAGAACTCAACTCACAAAGATTAGAAACGTATTCCTAAAAAATAAACAAAAAGAAACAACTTCTTATCATTGTTGGTTTAGTTGGCAGATATATCGCTTCCCCTTCCCCTGGATCTAGGGAGAGAGTCCAACAACATACTGAGATGTGGTTTCGACACAATGATACAGTCATCCTGAGATTTGCTGAGATCTGACAATCCTTTCTTCTTCTTCCGAGATTTGTAAACCTGGCAATCATCTACCAGAGATAGTCCCGTGTGAACAATAGGTGGATCTTCGATGGAGGTAAACTGTTGATCTGGCTCAGCCTGCAGCACACCTTGATCATGACACTCCATAACTTGAGTACCCTCTTCTCTCGCAATAGGTGCTTCGAAGACACTAGGATTTGATATATATATATATATATATATGCAAAAATATAATTAAATAACATAATAACTTGTAAAACTAACCTAATTCGGCTTAATCGGCCTGCCCTACTCACGCAAGCCCAGCAACAGCACAGGTAGCCTTCTCTTCTTCTCCCTCATGTGGTTCGAAAGCCCTAATTGCATGCACGGGGTCGCTCCTCCCTTGGCTTCTTCTTCCTCTTTGACTTCTTCCACCGCACGCCAGCACGGTGTTGCTCCTCCTCTTCTTCGGCCCCTTCTCAGCCTAATAGAGCGTGCGAGCTTCGATTCNCTTCCACTTCCCCTGGATCTAGGGAGAGTCCAGAAACATACTGAGATGTGGGTTTCTACACAATGATACAGTCATCCTGAGATTTGCTGAGATCTGACAATCTTTTCTTCTTCTTCCGAGATTTGTAAACCTGACAATCATCTACCAGAGGTAGTCCCGTGTGAACAATAGGTGGATCTTCGATGGAGGTAAACAGTTGATCTGACTCAGCCTGCAGCACACCTTGATCATGACACTCCATAACTTGAGTACCCTCTTCTCTCGCAATAGGTGGTTCGAAGACACTAGCATTATATATATATATATATATATATATATATACACATACAAAAATATAATTAAATAACATAATAACTTATAAAACTAACCTAATTCGTCTTAATCGGCCTGCCCTACTCACGCGAGCCCAGCAACAACACATGTAGCCTTCTCTTCTTCTTCTCCCTCATGTGGTTCGAAAGCCCTAATTGCATGCACAGGATCGCTCCTCGCTGGGCTTCTTCTTCCTCTTTGACTTCTTCCACCGCACGCCAGCACAGCGTTGCTCCTCCTCTTCTTGGGCCCCTTTTCAGCCCGATAGAGCGTGCGAGCTTTGATTCCATTCTCCATGTCTTGTCTTGACCCGACGAGCTTGCCTTTACTTCTATGCAAAGCCGCAGGTCACCTCTCCTCCTTCACTCAGTTCAACGCAGACAACCCCCACTTACGCAAAGGTCGCCAACTCCTTCCTCTACACAGAAGCACAACATCGATGCCTTCTTTGGCTAAGGCTTAGGGTCGAAATAGGTAAGAAAAATACGACTCTCTTATTCTTCTTCTCCTTTCACTGTCATTGCTTCCTTTTCTTGTGGGTTCGATTCCTCTTACTTACTCAGTTAGGGCATGGCCTCTTCCCTGACTTCCTTTCTAGCTCTATTTCTCGCTCGCTCATTTGTTTCGAATGAAGGGGATCGTAGAGTGTGCATTAAAACTGTTATAAGGGGTGTGAATCCTCTAACCGTCGTCATCTTTTTTTTGTTATATATTATTATTATTATTATTATTATTATTATTATTATCCCTTTTTATTAAAATTTTAGTTATTATATGATTAGAGTTTAAGGTCGGAGGGGTGAGAGGTTGTGTAGGGATTATNTCGTCGTCGCCTTTTTTTTTGTTATATATTATTATTATTATTATTATTATTATTATCCCTTTTATTAAAATTTTAGTTATTATATGATTAGAGTTTAAGGTCGGNGTTTGATAGTCATTATAGGATTACTGTTATACTCGAAGGTATCATCAAAATGGGCTCGAATACACCCTCGAAATCGTAAATAAAGGTAGCCTTAAATTGTACCCGAAAGTATACATTTACAATTTTCTTTAACGTGCACGAGTACATTGGATCCCTCAAGTAGAGTCTAAATGTAATCCTGTATAACTTAAACATTTACTTATCATTTCATNATTTGATAGTCATTATAGGATTACTATCATACTCGCAGGTATCATCAAAATGTGCTCGAATACACCCTCGAAATCGTAACTAAAGGTAGCCTTAAATTGTACCCGAAAGTATACATTTACAATTTTCTTTAACGTGCATGAGTACATTGGATCCCTCAAGTAGAGTCTAAATGTAATCCTGTATAACTTAAACATTTACTTATCATTTCATTTCCTTTAAATTATCTCTTTTTTAAAGACTTTAAATAATCATTTTCTCTTTCCCATTCATTTCATTTAATTCTTAAGTTACAAAATGAATACAATTTTAAAATTATTATCTAAAGCATTAATGAAGTTCTTTATTTAATAAATTTTAAATTTAATATATATAAGAGAATAATTACTCACTGTGCTTAACTTGCTTGCTACACAGACTCCTGACCTTCTATGTTTAAATGTGGTTCAACCTAAATTACAGTTAAATATTAATTTTTTATTAAATATCAATTCCTAATTAAATTAAACTTTTAATTTAAAACATACCTTATATTTTAAAATTATTTGTCCTCTTCCTCAAATCCAAAGGATTAGGCGACCTTCTATCTCACTTCATAACAAGAATAAAGCTTAATAACATTAATTAATTTAGCTAATTACGTGATTAATTTCATTAATAACATAAGGTTTAACATTTACCTTATAGGCTTTGAGATCAACTCCTCCCTTGCTACACAATCATCTCCTTCAAAGTAGAAATTCCTCTATTAAAGTCTCGATTCAATATGGCACTGCATTAAACACTCACATACTCCCACAAATTCATTAAACACTTTAATAAACTATAAAAAAACTTAAAATCTTTTGATTGACAATAATTCTTCCCCTTCCCTCACCTGAATTTCATGACACTTCATTAGCTAAATTTTTTCTTAATTTATTAGTTTCAATNGGATACAAAAGTTTTAATGAGTGAGTACAAAGAACTTAACTCACAAAGGTTAGAAACGCATTCCTAAAAAATAAACAAAAAGAAACAACTTCTAATCATTGTTGGTTTAGTCGGCAGATATATCGCTTCCCCTTCCCCTGGATCTAGGGAGAGAGTCCAACAACATACTGAGATGTGGGTTTCGACACAATGATACAGTCATCCTGAGATTTGCTGAGATCTGACAATCCTTTCTTCTTCTTCCGAGATTTGTAAACCTGGCAATCATCTACCAGAGATAGTCCCGTGTGAACAATAGGTGGATCTTCGATGGAGGTAAACTATTGATCTGGCTCAGCCTGCAGCACACCTTGATCATGACACTCCATAACTTGAGTACCCTCTTCTCTCGCAATAGGTGCTTCGAAGACACTAGGATTTGATATATATATATATATATATATGCAAAAATATAATTAAATAACATAATAACTTGTAAAACTAACCTAATTCGGCTTAATCGGCCTGCCCTACTCACGCAAGCCCAGCAACAGCACAGGTAGCCTTCTCTTCTTCTCCCTCATGTGGTTCGAAAGCCCTAATTGCATGCACGGGGTCGCTCCTCCCTTGGCTTCTTCTTCCTCTTTGACTTCTTCCACCGCACGCCAGCACGGTGTTGCTCCTCCTCTTCTTCGGCCCCTTCTCAGCCTAATAGAGCGTGCGAGCTTCGATTCCATTCTCCATGTCTCGTCTTGACCCGACGTGCTTGCCTTTACTTCTATGCAAAGCCGCAGGTCACCTCTCCTCCTTCGCTCAGTTCGACGCAGACAACCCCCACTTACGCAAAGGTCGCCAACTCCTTCCTCTACACACAAGCACAACATTGATGCCTTCTTTGGCTAAGGCTTAGGGTCGAAATAGGTAAGAGAAATACGACTCTCTTATTCTTCTTCTCCTTTCACTGTCATTGCTTCCTTTTCTTGTGGCTTCGATTCCTCTTACTTACTCAGCTAGGGCATGGCCTCTTCTTTGACTTCCTTTTCTAGCTCTATTTCTTGCTCGCTCATTTGTTTTGAATGAAGGGGATCGTAGAGTGTGCATTAAAACTGTTATAAGGGGTGCAAATCCTCTAACCGTCGTCGCCTTTTTTTTTGTTATATATTATTATTATTATTATTATTATCCCTTTTATTAAAATTTTAGTTATTATATGATTAGAGTTTAAGGTCGGAGGGGTGAGAGGTTGTGTAGGGATTATGTAGGGTGGGAAATAATTTTTGGGTGGTGGCTTGAAAAAATCAGTAAAGAGAAAGGGTGCGGGGTGGAGATTGGATTGGGTGTTGAGTGGATGTTAGAAACTCTGTGATAAGGCAAGACTTATGCCAGCTTTGATACCAAATGACACCGAAGTTACAACTTTATTATTGAAATCAAATAGAAGTAACGATAGGAAATAACAAAAAAACACAAATGTCAAACAAGGGCTTTGGTCGAGAGTAGTGGGAAGCCTGCGGTAGGATTGTTGCTCTTGGAAAAATAGAGGGTTGGAATGTGGATGTGGCAGCAAAGAANTCAAATAACACCGAAGTTACAACTTTATTATTGAAATCAAATAGAAGTAACGATAGGAAATAACAAAAAACACAAAACANCCAAATAACACCGAAGTTACAACTTTATTATTGAAATCAAATAGAAGTAACAATAGGAAATAACAAAAAACACAAAACACAAATGTCAAACAAGGGCTTTGGTCGAGAGTGGTGGGAAGCCTGCGGTAGGATTGTTGCTCTTGGAAAAATAGAGGGTTGGAATGTGGATGTGGCAGCAAAGAAGGTGAGGTGTCTGGGAACTGGGTTATAGTAAGGAAGGGGAAGGCTGGTGACAGGGTAACTCCAGGAAGGAGGAGATGGCTGGAGAAAAGGGAGCAACATAAAAGAGAGGTTGGCTGGCGGCAAGGATCATAAAAGGGGTGTCACAGAACAAACAGTGGCTGGAAGGGTTGGCAGCAAGCAGAAGATGTGATTCGATTGTAAGCTGGTACAGGAAACTACAAGGGAGGAAAGGGGTAGGGGAGGTTGCAGTGGTTGTAGGAGCAGCAAAGGTGCTGTCCTTGGGATGGCAACAACATTTATGGTGGTGGCGGCGGTGGAAGGAAGGTTGCGAAGGATGGAAAGTTGAAGATAAATACCCCCTCGATATTAAGGTACAACTGGAGCACCACTAGAACTTTTGGAGCGAATCACCTCCTCGAAATGAAATACAACGGAGCACCATGTACCCTTATATACAANCCTGGCAACTGGGTTGTAGTAAGGAAGGGGAAGGCTGGTGGCAGGGTAACTCCAGGAAGGAGGAGATGGCTGGAGACAAGGGAGCAACATAAAAGAGAGGTTGGCTGGCGGCAAGGATCATGAAAGGGGTGTCACAGAACAAACAGTGGCTGGAAGGGTTGGCAGCAAGCAAAAGATGTGGTTCGATGGTAAGTTGGTGCAGAAAACTACAAGGGAGGAAAGGGGTAGGGGAGGTTGCAGCGGTTGTAGGAGCAGCAAAGGTGCTGTCCTTGGGATGGCAGCAACAGTTATGGTGGTGGCGGCGGTGGAAGGAAGGTTGCGAAGGATGGAAAGTCGAAGATAAATACCCCCTCGACATTAAGGTACAACTGGAGCATCACTAGAACTTTTGGAGCGAATCACCTCCTCGAAATGAAATACAACGGAGCACCATGTACCCTTAGATACAAACCTAGAAGAGAAAACAGGGGACGCCAATGAGCGTCCTAAAAAAAACACGATAAAAACTAACCCTACACACTAAGAAAGCACCATATACAATACTAGGTAATAAAAGGGAGCCTCGCTCCTCTTGGGCGGTAGCCCTAAACCTCCAGAAGGATTGGTCGGCCCCTCCTTTCGCCCAGTTGAACCTGTTCAAGATCCACCGGTCCAGGAAGCCCTATGCCATCACGTCCCACGTCTAGCATACCTTATGGAGACACTCAGCGTCATTCATGAAAGTGGTGTAAAATTAATAAGCATACCTTAAGAAATTGGTATGTATGCAAATTTTAGCTGAAACATAGTTCGAATGACAAAATTCTCCAATTTTCAAAGAATGTAGAATCATAAAGATGCTATCGACGACAAGAATTATGGATTGAGAAATGAATGAGTTAGCAAACATAAAAGACTACTTCTACCCCATTTATGGCAATATTTTTCACTTCGACTTTAGCCAATTTCCCTTTTTAAAATATAATGCAACGTCAAAAAAGTTCCAGTCATATCATAAAGAGTTAAAAGAAAAATTGCTGATACTTTTAAATAAATGGTGGAGGAAGATAGATATAAAAATCTGCAGAATTTTGAAGTTAACGGCACAATCGTTGTAGCAGTTCAAACTGGAGAAATAGCTCGTATGGATATTTGAAAGTAACACATAAAAATGTCAGCATATATTGACTAACTTAAAAATGATAACACAATTCTTAGCTGCAATTTTTACAATAGTTCTATAAGTTGGTCACCCAATATTTGTTTCTACATTTGGGTTTTTTTTTTTTTTTGGAAATTTACATGCCAAACAATTTTGATGTATTTACATATCTAACACCTAAACTTTTATAGTTACATTCATAACACTTTGGTGCCATAAACCTATGCATAAAAAGGTGTATTTCACGTTCAAAAAGTAGAAGTGTAATTTTTTATTTGATATGAAAATTTGATTGCAATGCATGTAAATGTGAAAGCTTTAAGTGTTAGATATGTAAATACATAAGAATTGTATGGTATGCACGTAAATGCCCCATTTGCTTTTCATATCATCTGTTATTTATTGTTCTGGAGTTTAGCCCTTCTTTTGCANCGGGGAAGAGGAAATGAGGAAATCGAAGTAGAGAAAGTGAGTTGGGAAGTCAATGGAGGGAGAGAAATCGAATAGTGGGGAAAATGTAGAGGGGGAGGAGAAGCAAGAGAGTCTAGAAGCCAAGTGGATAATTTCATGTATAAATTGTCGCGTAGGAGGAGCGGCAAANTATTTTCTCCTTGTATTACTGTGGTTTAGGATGATAAATATTTACTAGTTTTATTTAAGCTTAATGTTATTTTAAATTAATATTTCAGTTTTAATTAAGTGATTAAAAGATGAGTAGTATAATGAAAAATATTTATAAAAGACGCGGACAACCAGTAGTAAGGTAAATTTAATTATATTATTTTAATTTAATTTGATTAGTAACTTTTTCATTTATTAAAAATTTGCTATAGAAAATAAATAAAGAAAATTTAATTCCCACCATATAACTGTCTGTAACCGCCTTGGTTAATTCCAAACCTCGGGCTGAGTCGTGACATTTTTGGCGATGAGCAACTGTTGAACGACAAAAGCCAAAAATGGGGAGGCTGCCTTCCACAATTTTAGCATCATTTTGGGTGCAAAATGACATCATTACCCCTCAATATTTCCACAAATCACTTGCTTTGTCCCCACAAATACCCATCAACATCTTCCCCCTCCATTCTCTCTCGATGTGGCTTTAGAGCAGAATCCCAGTTCTTCTTCTCCCTTTCGTCCGTTCTCGGTATCGTCGCCTCTCGCTGCCTCTCGCTATATGTATCTCTCTTCTTTTGTTCTCTATAGGGGCGGCTGGATGGTTTGCATTTTACATTCTTCTTTTGTGCTTCTCAGTTCACCTGTTGTTGGTTGATTGTTTGTGTTTTACCTCTCTCTATATGGTATGATGTTTTCTTGAGAAATTGCCTGGAGCCGATATAAATATTAAATTTTAGATTTTACATAAATTATTTCATTTAACTTTCTTCTTCTTCAATCNCACCATCACTATCTTGGTAAAATTGAATAACATCTTTTCATGCATAGATTTATGACATAAAGATGTCATAAGCATAAATATCAAATTTGGGTGTAGATATTCATTGTAGAGGCTTGTGAGAAATGAATAGAGGAAACGAGAATCGCTTTTTTTTTTTTAAATTTCATTGAGTAATGGATTCAATTTAGTGATGGCACTCGAGAGCTATAATGATTTACTACTAAACTATTGAAACTTACATATTTGTCATTGAATTTTGAGCAGAATTAGAGTGCATATAATCGAATTCATACAAGAAGAAGAAATCATTTGAATGCCTTAAAGATGGACTCATTGGCTAATATTACGCACAATAGGAGACTAGAGAATTTAAATTTGCAGAAAAACAAATTAAAGGAGAACGAAGATCACATATTTTTTAATGCATTGCATCAAATGATAAATAATTTGTGGTGACAGTAACGAAGCAATACAATCCGCTTTATTAAAAGAAAGATCTCAACATTGAATTTCTTTTATGGGGATAAAGAAGGTATCCCTAAGATTTTAAGTAATTGAAGTTCTAAAGATAAAAGCAATTTGTTATAGCGATATTTTAAATATAGAGTAATTGAAGTTCTAAAGATAAAGACTTCTAAATTTTAAAACTACAATGTTGATAACTTGTTATATTTTTGTTGAAGTAGAAGACAATGAGTGGGAGAAAGCGAGACTTACTTTGAACTTATTTTGATTTTAATTTTTTCATGTTCTAGTATTATACTTTGAAATCATAGTTTATGTTGATGATTTGAAGTTTGTATGACCCTTCTTATTTCCTGATTTGATGTCAGCATATTAACATATTTCTTCTTGGCATAATTTGGTTCCTTCTTACTTTGTTAGCATGATGACACGTGGTTTTTAATGTGTTAATATCTAAAATGTTAATATTACTTCTTAGTTCATACTTTGAAGTTTGTATAATGCTTCTTCCTTCATTAAATTGTTTGAATTGGAGGTTAACGCCATGACTTGTTTCCTGTCTCACAACAAAAAACACTCAATACCCAATAACATAATTTTAATGCTTAAAAATCACGAAAGTTCACAAAATTAAAGTGCGTTTATGGCATCATTTGGCTGTTTATTGGCCCCAAAAAGCCTAACAGTGTGTAAAGGAGGAAGCGATATTACGTCCGGATTTCGTTTATATGGAGAGCAGCTCCGATGAACCCAAACCTCTCTATATAAATGTCCTCCGAACATTATATTTTTCGTTTAGGAGACCACTTCCTGGGTGTTTTTCTATGAAGTCTCGTTTCAATTAACTGGGGAAGAGGAAATGAGGAAATTGAAGGAGAGAGAGTGAGTTGGGAAGTCAAAGGAGGGAGAGAAATCGAATAGTGGGGAAAATGTAGAGGGGGGGAGAAGCAAGAGAGTCTAGAAGCCAAGTGGATAATTTCATGTATAAATTGTCGCGTAGGAGGAGCGGCAAAGGCTAGAAACAACTCATCTAAGAGTCGAACAACAGTTGCACTACTAGGTTGAGTCACGACTTCAACCGAAGCTCTCGTGCATGTGGTATGAGAGTAGAGGAGTCGAGTGCGGATGCTCAAACCTGAGCAATCAAGCTGAAAGAGAAAGCTTCATACGGAGATGAAGGAAATCCCTTGTGACCTAGCTGGCCATCAAAGAAGAGGAAAGGAGGAAACATAGCGCAAAGGAGGAAGAGGTGACGCGTTGAGTTTGGACTTGAAGCCAGCTTTCGTGCGAACCAGATCTTGCTAAGGGAANGCAGTTGCACTACTAGGTTGAGTCGCGACTTCAACCGAAGCTCTCGTGCGTGTGGTATGAGAGTAGAGGAGTCGAGTGCGGATGCTCAAACCTGAGCAATCAAGCCGAAAGAGAAAAGCTTCATACGGAGACAGAAGGAAATCCCATGTGACCTAGCTGGCCATCAAAGAAGAGGAAAGGAGGAAACATAGCACATAGGAGGAAGAGGTGACGCGTTGAGTTTGGACTTGAAGCCAGCTTTCGTGCGAACCAGATCTCGCTAAGGGAAGAAGAAGTCTCTCTCTTGGATTAAGGTCTCTACCGAGGAACGTAAGCCTTAAATGTTTATTAAATTGATTTAATAATAGAACTTAATAATATAAATTGAATAGATTACTAAACGGGATTACACAAAGTAAATTTAATATGTAAATAATAAAAAGCTAATAGTTTATTAAAATAATAAATAAATCAAATTTTATACAATGTTTATTTTAGACTTTCAATTTTTAGAATAGTTGACATCAAGCCAAATTAAATAACAATTTAATCTACATCAAGACGAGTACTAATACTTTTAATCTATGATAATATTTTGATTCNATGTTTATTAAATTGATTTAATAATAAAACTTAATAATATAAATTGAATAGATTACTAAACGGGATTACACAAAGTAAATTTAATATGTAAATAATAAAAAGCTAATAGTTTATTAAAATAATAAATAAATCAAATTTTATACAATGTTTATTTTAGACTTTCAATTTTTAGAATAGTTGACATCAAGACAAATTAAATAACAATTTAATCTACATCAAGACGAGTACTAGTACTTTTAATCTATGATAATATTTTGATTCTTCTCCACATAATGATATTTGTACAAGCTTTACTTTGATTTATATATTTTTTTCTTTATTAGTCACATTATTATAAACGTATGTAGCTACTTCCTATAATGCATTGATGTATGTCATATATAACATACTGAAATAAATGTGATAAGCACATGAATGATATATTTATATTGACTGTTTGTATGTGCATAACTGATAATGATGAAGTTACTTCTTTATGATATTAATGGGGAACGTAAAGGTACATGTGCATGTAAATGAAAAAAAATATTGATATTGAAGTAACTTAAGTGATATAATTTTTATACGGTGCTTCGATGTTGGTCAAGCAGATATAGAATAATAAAGATATGTTATTGATATAGTAAGATTCATTAAAAAACATCAAATATTTAGATTGATTTATTAAAAACATAACTGACATGCATATTATTTTCTCCTTGTATTACTGTAGTTTAGGAGGATAAGTATTCATGAGTTTTATTTAAGCTTAATGTTATTTTAAATTAAAATTTCAATTTTAATTAAGTGATTAAAAGATGAGTAGTATAATGAAAAATATTTATAGAAGACGCAGACAACCGGTAGCGAGGTAAATTTAATTATATTATTTTAATTTAATTTGATTAGTGACTCTTTCATTTATTAATAATTTGCTATAGAAAATAAATAAAGAAAATTTAATTCCCACCATATAACTGTCTGTACCCGTCTTGGTTAATTCCAAACCTCGGGCTGAGTGGTGACATTTTTGGCGATGAGCAACTGTTGAACGACAAAAGCCAAAAATGGGCAGGGAAGGCTGCCTTCCACAATTTTAGCTTTATTTTGGGTGCAAAATGACATCATTACCCCTCAATATTTCCACAAATCACTTGCTTTGTCCCTGCAAATACCCATCAACATCTTCCCCCTCCATTCTCTCTCGATGTGGCTTTAGAGCATAATCTCAGTTCTTCTTCTCCCTTTCGTCCGTTCTCGGTATCGTCGCCTTTCGCTGCCTCTCTCTATATGTATCTCTCCTCTTTTGTTCTCTGTAGTGGCGGCTGGATGGTTTGCATTTTACATTCTTCTTTCGTGCTTCTCAGTTCACCTCTTGGTGGTTGATTTTTTGTGTTTTACCTCTCTCTATATGGTATGATGTTTTCCTGAGAAATTGCCTTGAGCCGATATAAATATTAAATTTTAAATTTTACATAAATTATTTCATTTAACTTTCTTCTTCTTCAATCAGAAAAAACAATTAATGGATAGAAAAATGNTTGTTGTTGGTTGATTGTTTGTGTTTTACCTCTCTCTATATGGTATGATGTTTTCCTGAGAAATTGACTGGAGCCGATATAAATATTAAATTTTAGATTTTACATAAATTATTTCATTTAACTTTCTTCTTCTTCAATCAGAAAAAACAATTAATGGATAGAAAAATGAGCACTGTTGGTTCATTCGAAAAAATATACCTGAAAAATTGCTTTGAATTGATGTTAAATATCAAAGTTTAGATGTTAGATAAGTAATTGCATTTTATTTTTCTCCTTTAATCTGGAAAACTATTTTATGGAAAGAAAACGAGCACTATTGGTTATTTTGAATTATATCCATGAAAAATTATTTCGAACTGACATAAAGATCAAAACTTTAGTTGTTAGATTAGTAATTATATTTCACTTCCTCTGTTTCAATATGAAAAAGCATTTTATGGAGAGAATATGAGCCCTGCTGATTATTTTGAAAAGGTTCACCTGAGAAATTAATTTGAGCCAATGTAAACATCAAAGTTTAAATGGTACATNACTGAAACAAGTAATTATATTTCACTTCCTCAGTTTCAATATGAAAAAGCATTTTATGGAGAGAATATGAGCCCTGTTGATTATTTTGATAAGGTTCACCTGAGAAATTAATTTGAGCCAATGTAAACATCAAAGTTTAAATGGTACATAAGTTATTTCATTTCATTTTCCTCTTCCTCAATCAAGAACAGCATTTAATTGATAGAAATATGAGCACAATTGGTTCTTTCAAAAAAAAAATATCTAAAAAATTACTTTGAGTTTATCTAAATATTAAAGTTTAGATGTTAGATAAATAATTTCATTTTACTTTGCTCTCCTTAATCTGAAAAAATATTTTAAGAGAATTATGAGACCTAAATATCAAAGGTCATACTTTCTCTTGCTGTGAATTTAGATTGACCACTATTCCNCTTTCCTCTTCCTCAATCAAGAAAAGTATTTAATTGATAGAAATATGAGCACAATTGGTTCTTTCAAAAAAATATATCTAAAAAATTACTTTGAGTTTATCTAAATATTAAAGTTTAGATGTTAGATGAGTAATTTCATTTTACTTTCCTCTCCTTAATCTGAAAAAATATTTTAAGAAGAGAATTATGAGACCTAAATATCAAAGGTCATACTTTCTCTTGCTGTGAATTTAGATTGAACACTATTCCAACTGGGTGACAAAACTGTTTTTCTAAATAGGGATCCCACAAAGGAGGTGTTCATGTGCCTCCCTCCAGGTTTTGACCCTGTTGTCTCTCGGGAACAAGTGTGTTGACTGCGGAAGTCTCTCTACAGACCGAAGTAATCCCTAAGGGTCTGGTTCGACAAGTTCACAAAAGTGGCAATGGGTCATGGTTTTTCTCAAGCTCACTTAGACCATACTCGCTTCTTTCGACACTCCTCCAGTGGCAAAATTGCAATACTTATCATCTATGTCGACAGTATTGTTCTCACGGGTGATGATTTACCGATTCTTCCTCTATTTACATTGTCTTTGAGCCCATATTATTTTTGCAACAATCTCATTATATTAATTTTACGTTTATTATATGTTTTTTTTTCTACTTTCTCACTTTAACATTATGTATCTTTGTACTGCAACTGTGGTATGCAATACTGTGTATGCAATATTGTGTATACATGTCTCGACGAGAAGCTAGATATGAGAGAAGGTTTTATAGGTATCTCAAAAATAGAACTTTTGATGATTGTGACTTTTTAGATGGACTAAGAAGTGTGACGCCTCCACTTAAGAAAACAACAATGTGTAAATAGTAACTTTAGAAAGAAAATTTTACAAGAGACTTGATCGTTTGGAAATGAATACTAGTATTATAATAATATTATTTGTTCTTAGTTTAATTATAATTTTTGTGTTCTTTATCAATGCTAGGGAATGTATAACTTTTTAATGTAATATTTTCGACTTCTGACTTTTTGTAATATTTTGAAATTTAATTCTGATGTTTTGTTTGAATTATTTATGAAACTGTGCACTTATTACTACAATCTGCAATGGTATTATAGTCTTTCTTTAAGAAACAGCTACAACACAACAGTTTTATAGTTGAACAATCCAAACAGACTGCAACAGCTTTTCCTGACAACAGCTTTACAACAACAGCTGTCACAAAAAGACCCTAAACAACCAAACAAAGACCAAGAGTTGGATGTAGTGTAAAACAAAAAAAGCGAATTCAAGGCATCTAAAAGCATTACAGAAAGAGAGCCTAGTGGGCAATGCTAGTAATAAGAATTAACAAAAAGCGTATAAGAAAACTAATGTACAAAAAAGCATGATGAGAAAAAACCATGGGCAATATAAAACTTTATACTACCATAATTAATGAAGATGTATTTAAACCTACTATTTTCTCCATAGGTTTTTACAGATTTTCCGTAGTTTCCTATTTTAGATCTTTTGAAGTTTGAAAATATGACCCACGGGGCAATATAAAATTCACTGGACATTTACCACTAACATAAATTTTTAGTTTTTTCTTTTTTTTCATGTGTTCTTGTAGAAACAAGTTCCTTAAGTGTTGCACATGTGCGGACAGCTACTTCCAGAGGGAGACTCCTTGTACCAAAGTGAGGCCTAATTTTTCCTTTTAGTGTGTTTTTTATCCTTATTCTAATTTTTTAATTATTTAGCTGCTAGTTTTGCATAGTAACTTTTGTCAGAAAAGATANATCAACAATCCTACCGTGAGTGGTTTTACTATGCAATTGCTAAAATGCACCCCCATTTTGACTCTTATGAGGAACTACATAGGACCCTTATTTGGGCTGCATTTCGTTGACTTTGTTTATATTTTTTTAACCAATTCAATTTATACTCTGTTGGAAGTAATCTACCTATATACTCTATTAAGATGTATTTTATTTCCGTCACACAGAATATATTTTAATATTTGTTTGTTTCCTTCATTAAATATTTCCCATTTTTCTGATTTTCTATTTCTGTAGGATTCCTAATTTAAAGGAATTCCAGTTTCCTAATTTGCGGACTGGTATAACGGCCACTCTATTACTTAATATAAATCTTTCTCAGAATTTTCATATGGTATTAGGGACTTGAGAAGCCTCTTTCATTTGCGTTCGTGATCGCAGCCCTATTCCTCAACAGCTACTTCATTTCTACCATCCTTTGAAATCTTTGAGATCAAAGGATGCCAAGGTGTTCACTGCGTCTCTAAAGACAGATCCATCCAGCGAAGCTCCAAACCAAGCTTCCTCGTCACCGTCGACGATGATGAATCCAAAAGACTCTCCAACATTATCTTTGAAGCCAACCATAACCTCCGTCTCCAACTCTTGTATGCACAAGTCACAAACCTCGCTCATCCCCTCCGTTTGAACAGGTTGTAGAACTGCTCAAACACTCCGTTCGAACAGATCATAGAACAGTTCTGAGGCCGATTCAACTCTTGTCAATGATTTCTGCAGATTGTTAGAATGCTCAAATCGATTTTCGCAGATCGTTTCTTTTACAAATTGTTTCTCGTCGGTTTGCTAAAACAACGAATGATTCGGTCCGTAAGATCGATTCGACTTGCCCTAGCCGCCTTCTCATGAGTTGTCGAATTACAAATCCTCTTGCCTAGTGAAGAACTCTTGGAAACCGAGAGAAGCACACCTCCCTCTAGTTCTTGTTCGCTAGTCCAGCCGAGAAAGTGGATAAAGGACCATCCTCTCGCTTTTGTTCGAACAACAAGTCTTCTCAATTCGGTCTTCATAATCTTATCATGGCCAAATACAACATAGCATCACAATCTTTTACCTCAAAAGTCACCTCTAGATCTGAGCTTGCATCTTCAGTTCCTATCGTACTTAATAACTTATCTCACGTAATCACTAATCATAAATTGCACAACCAAAATTTTTTTCAATGGTCACAATTCGTTTTCATGTACGTTTGTGGTAGAGAGAGAGAAAGACATGTCACAAGCGAAATTTCAACACTATAAATGACATTCAATACCGGTGCTGAAAAACTAGCAACCACTTGATTATGTCATGGTTAATAAATTCCACGATCACAGAGATTGAAGAAATTTCCTGCTCTATAGAACAACCAAGGAAATATGGGAGGATGCACATGAAACCTACTCTAGCACTGAAAGCTCCTCAGAGTTATTTGAGATTGTGCAACTGGACATGTACAAGATTTATTCTTAGAAATGCTTTGATGACTTTGTCTTGTATAGAAAAATTATTGAACAAAAGTGGACCGTCAAATTTTACCTTGGCCTTAATAAGGACCTAGATGAAATCATCAGGGCACAATCATGGGAATTAAGCCCCATTCAATCATCTGAGAATCATTTGTAGAAGTTAGAAGGGTAGAAAGCNCCTTGTATAGAAAAATTATTGAACAAAAGTGGACCGTCAAATTTTACCTTGGCCTTAATAAAGACCTAGATGAAATCATCAAGGCACAATCATGGGAATTAAGCCCCATTCAATCATCTGAGAATCATTTGTAGAAGTTAGAAGGGTAGAAAGCAGAAAAAAATTAACGATGACAGACAATCACCCCACACTATTTATTGAAGGATCCGTCTTGCAAACTCACAACTCCTCTCTGAATAATAGGCAGGGAAAAGGACGTCTGTGGTGCTACCATTGTAAGAAACTCGGTCAAGTAAAGGAAACATGTTAGAAATTAAACAAAATGCCTACANTCGCCTTGCAAACTCACAACTCCTCTCTGAATAATAGGCAGGGAAAAGGACGACTGTGGTGCTACCATTGTAAGAAACTCGGTCAAGTAAAGGAAACATGTTAGAAATTAAACAAAATGCCTACATATTGGAAGACATCCAATGAAAGACATGATAGAGAGAACCGTGGAAATATTCTTATCACAACCAACAATAATGCAAAACTTAATTCATTCAGCATGAAGCAAATTGAGGCAATGTAGAAAGTGGTGGGTCATAATTACAATTTTGGACAAGTACCACAATCCTCTACCGAGCAACCTACCAGTCTGTTAGCACATCATCGTTAGATAAGTCATCTATCAGGTTGTATTTCTAAGTCTAAATCATTTTTTTTCAATCTAGTTTCCAATTCTAAGTCCTGTTTAGTTGAAAATCAAGTGAGGTTAAGGTATTGTTGAATTGGTCATTCAAATTATACTACTATTGAAAAAATATTTTCAANATTTTTTTCAATCTAGTTTCCAATTCTAAGTCCTGTTTAGTTAAAAATCAAGTGAGGTTAAGGTATTGTTGAATTGGTCATTCAAATTATACTACTATTGAAAAAATATTTTCAAGCCCTTTTATAAATAAAAAAGTGTAATTTATGTCAATATGAAATGTGACAACTTACAAAACATACTAGACATGTCTACTCTAAATTACAATACAAGCCCTCATATCCTTTTCTTGTACTTTACAGTGATAACTGAAAAACACCCCAAGTAAAAATTCATAGATGATCATGCTAGGACTAATTGGACATTCCTTGTAAAATAAAATTCTGAAACTGACATTATATTTCAATCATTTCAAACCATGATCCTTACTCAATTCCAAAGCAAAATTTAACTTCTTAAAAATTGATGGTAATAAGAAATATTTTAATTTCATTCTTGATCCTTATATTTCAAAGCATTGTATTATCCATATAAATAGGATCGATGAGAGGAAGAATAGACATTTATTTGAAAGGATCGATGAGAGTAAAAATAGACATTTATTTGAAATGACCCGTGTCATTATGATATGTAATCATCTGCCTAAACACTTTTGGGAGGAANGAAGAATAGACATTTATTTGAAATGACCCGTGTCATTATGATATGCAATCATCTGCCTAAACACTTTTGGGAGGAAATTATATTCACCGACGCATCTTTTAAATAGAATGTCAAGTTGATTCTTAAAACTTCAAATTCCTCAAAATGTTCTCATGGAATCCTATCCACATATCTGCCCATTTTCTTCTGACTTACCATTCAAAGTCTATGGTTGCTTCACCTTTGTTCACATCCTCCAACAACATTGTAGCAAATTTGATCTCAAATCTCTTAGATGCATCTTTATTGGTTACTCCTACAACCAAAAATGATATAAACGTTACTCTCCAATCACTATAAAAATATATAACTCTGGATGTCACATTTACTGAGAATCAATCTTACTTTCCCAAATTTGAAATTTAGGAGAACTCGAGAGAGTGTCAAATTTGGGACCTTCTCCAAGACACTCAAATTAAATCAAATCTTGTCACTCAAACAATTGAACCAAATCCAACCACTCAACCAATTCCACTTGAAGAACCAAATTATGTGATTGAAACTATCTCAATTTTCTCTACTCCACCTTCACTTGATATTAGTGATCAAGAACTTCATGTATATACGAGAAGAAAAAAACCACTGAGCATATACAGGGCACCATGCAGATCAGGAACTGACAAAAACTAGAATCAAGTCCTCATGCATCTAATAATCATAATGGTGTAGATTCCTTATCTCATATCTGAAGGTGCACTGATCATCCAATCTAAACATAAGTAGCTTATGGAAAAATTGTTACAACCTTATAGGGCTTTTGTGATAAATCTTAATAGTTTGCAAGTTCCCAACTCTATTAAAAATGCTATAAAAGTTCCAGCATGGAAACAAGCAGTTGAGGAAAAACTCGAGTTCTATTAAATAATAACATATGGCACTTACAGGATTACCTCATAAGAAAATCACGAAGGTTGAAAATGAATATTCACTGTTAAATACAAAGGAGATGCAAGTGTAGAAAGACTCAAAGCCATACTGGTAAGATTGAGTACCAGAAAACCTTTGCATCTTTTTCCAAGCTCAATATTGTTCGGTACTAATCTCACTTGCAATAAATCAAGATCGGCCTTTTTACCAACAGGATGAAAAAAAGCCTTTTTAAATGAGAACATTGATGAAAAAGTCTACATGAGTATACCTCCCAACTTAGAAATAGGTCAAACAACAACAGTTTGCAATTTGAAAAAGTCCTTATATTGTTTGAAGCAATCTCATTGTACATGATTTGACAGGTTTACTAAAACTGTGATTAAAAACAGATATCATCAGTGTCAAACTGATCATATACTATTTGTTAAGTCCAACCCCAGAGTCAAAAGTTCTGCAAATCGTGATATTGAGATATACACAGATGCTAGTTGGGCATAGGAGATAACTGATAGAACATTAACCACTGGGTACTGTCATAAATTTGGGGCAATCGTCACTTGGAGAACCAAGAGAACAAGTTTTTGTCTATCGAAGTAGTGAAGAATCTCAATATCGTACCCTTGCACTAGAAAAATGTGAAGGAATGTGGCTTCAAATACTATTAAGAAAACTTAAAATTATGATGTACAGTGATAGTCGAGCAATTATTAGTATAGTCAAAAATCACGCGCACCATGATAGAACAAAACACGTCAACATTGACCAACACTTCATCTCAAAAAAGGTTAACAACAAAATTGTTCAGTTAAGTTATTCCAACAAGACTTTAGATTGTTGATATTCTCATCATTGCACTACTGAGGGTAAACCAAGATTTGGATTCCAAGTTTGATTTGTATAATATATACAACGAAGTTTGATCGGGGGTGTTGGAAGTAACTAACCTATACACTCTATTAGGAAAAATTTTATTTCCTTCAGTCAAAATATCTTTTAACACTTTTTTATTTATTTTATTAAATATTTCCTAACTTAGTGGGATTCCTAATTAAAGGAATTCAGGTTTTCTATTTTGGGGACTAGTATGTCGGCCACTCCATTATTTATAGCAGGATGTAATTAGTTATTTAGTGCGAAATATAAATCTTTCTCAGAATTTTCACATACTTTGTGGGTTATTTGGTAAACTATTACAAGTGAATGATATTATGGCTTTTCTCTTTAGGTTGTCTATTGTTAACAAAGTTCTAGTTCAATTGGATAATACTATTCTACTATAAAAGATATGGATTGGTTGTGTATCTTGTATAAATTGGCAAGAAGTAAAATTTGAGGGCCTCCCCTCTTTCTCATGCAAAATCTTTGGAGACATATTCTCCAAATGTTCTCAAGACCCAACCAAAACAAATCGTGTATCTTGTATACATTGGCAAGAAGTAAAATTTGAGGGCCTCCCCTCCACTTTCTCATGCAAAATCTTAGGACATTTTCTCCAAATGTTTCATGACCCAACCGAAACAAAAAAAAAATTAAGCATTCAGAAATAAAGAAAGCATACAAATGTTTAGATATTACTTTCTGCATCATCATATTGATAATGCTCCACCTTTAATAGGTTAAGTCGAAAATTAGAATATGCACTAAATTTTAAACTTTCAATTAAAATTAGAGCCTATTTTACCAGCCTTTAATAGCCCCACAAATATGGTCACTACATCATCAATAAGTATGAATATTGATATTGCTTCTCCTACTCTTGCAGCAATTCATCTCCCACAAATTAATAAGCATGCCAATGATTAGGATTCACAGTAACCTTCTGATTCAGATGAAGAACTCAGATAGTCGATATTTTGATGGATAAAAAACTTCAAATCATATTTTTCAGAAGTAGGATTAAGGAAAAAAAATCATTGTCATTGCCAAGTTCCAAGCCCTGTATGAGAAAAGTGGAGGGTTGTGTTAGGTAGTCGACAACCAATGTAAAATTTTTTGTCGAAAAATCATGATATGAATCCTTTAAATAATTGTATAAATGCTAGGGTGTCCCCTGGAATGGACGCGTTGAATGACCTAAATACAGTGAAAAGTTTGCAAAGGCTACTACACCGATGCCTGAGTGTAATGTCAAATAACCAAGAATTATTACATTATGGACGGATGTAGGCAAAAAAGTTGTTTCATGAAACTAATATTAGGATAAATCTTAAAATATATGTACTGTCACAGAAAAATTAATTCAATTATTAGATATTATGGTTCATAAAAAGATACATATCTTATGCATTTAAGAAACTAAATGGATTGGAGAAAATGCTAAGGATATTGATAGCTTAAGTTTTAAGCTTCGTTTGAAGTAGCATCACTGTTCAGTAAATTTCTTTTAAAAGTCGTGTTCATCTAATCGGAGGTCAACACCGATTTGAAACAGTGAAAACCTATCATTCTTGCGAAATCGTCTCTATTGCTTCACCAAACAAATTTTTTTGCAAATGTCGACGTTCACTCCATCCGAAATCACTTCACAACCTTCTCAAACGAAGTCTTAAACTTTGGTATTCAGGTAGGAGCTGCACTAAAAATGGTGTTGATGTAATTATAGATAAGAGTTTAAAACATAATTTTGTAAAATTAATAGAATTTGAGATGGAATTATATTTATTGATACTGAGATTTTTAATGTTATAAGTGTTTATGCTCCTCAAATAGGTTTAAAAATAAGTTCAAAAGAAAATTTTTTAAATGATCTAGAAGAATTAATACAAAAGATACATTTTGAAGGGAAATTTTTTATTGAAGGATATTTAAAGGTACATGTGGCAGAATAGTAAATTTCAGAAATAGCCATGGTAGCTACGATTTTGGGGTGATTAATGAAAAAGGTAGAAACATATTAGATTTTTTTATTACTAATAGTTTATTTAAAAAAAGAGATAAATAAATTATTACTTATAAGAAATGACCTAATAAAACACAAATCCATTATTTTCTTTTGAGAAAAAGATATCGTCAAGAATATAAAGATTGTAAAGTCATTCCAGGTGAAAATTTAAATATTCAACATTAACTACTTATTTTGGATTTTAGGATGAGAAGTTGAAAGATAAAAAATAAAATGAAACATTGTCATAGGATTAGATAGGGGCATCTAAAATACATTATTTTTTAGTAAACTTTTAGATTTCAGCATTTGAGATATTTATGAAGAAACTAATTATATGTGGGATACAATAACAAATACTATTAAAAGAGTGACAAAAGATGCACTTGGAAAATTCAAACGTAAAACTTATTTAAATAAAAATAGTTACCGGTGGAATGATAATGTGCAAGAAAAAAGAAAATATATAAAACTTTGTTATAAAAATTAATTTAAATATAAAAGCATAAATAACTGGAAAAAATATAAGGTGATCCATGGGGAATTTAAGAGAACAATTGTAATGCTAAGAATTCTATTTTTAGTGATTTTCATAATAGATTAGATACTAAAGAGAATAAAAAATAAAGGTATAAACCAGTCAAACAAAGAGAAAAGAAAAGTAAAGATTTAATATAAGTAAAATAAACATCAAAAAGTGTTTTTCTTAGAGAATGATATTCAACATAGGCGGATGAGATATTTTAATAAACTTTTCAATGAAGTTTTTTGAAAATACAATCGATCTTAGTGATTTTAATATCATTAATAATAATAAAGTTTTTTTTATTTTTATCGTCACATTAGTAAAAAGAGTTGAGAAAACTTAAAAAAAAACAAAGGAAAAAAATTAGTAGAACCTGATAATATTCTAATTGAAGTGTGGAAATATTTAGGAAATTTGAAAGCTTTCGGCTAAAAATTGCTCTTATGTGAACGATTAGTGATATTTCGGCTTATGGAATGCTATCTTATTGGAGCAGAACCAAAAAATTAACTTATTCTTGCCACATAGATATGCCGAAAGCATTCACTTTAAAATCTAGAAGAAAAAATTTCTGGTTCAATTGTCATCAAAGATTTTCAGCCCGCAATCACCAATTCAAAAAGAATAGATATGCATTTTTCAAAAATAGAGTTGAAAAATCAAATCCACTTTCAAGGATAAATAAGGTTGATTTATGACAGATGATCAGTGAAATACTAAAGATCACTAAGAGAATAGAACTAACTTCAAATCGTCTTCCTGATTTCGGTTACACATAACTGAACGAAACAGAGTATTTTCTGTAATCTTCCATACTAATGAGCTAATTTGATTAGACATAACATCTATATTATGCATATTAAGAAAGTTCTTTTGATAATATCTTCAATATTATGACGAATATTAAGAGTTAAATGAAAGATAATGTCAAAGCAAGATTGGACCTGAAGGGGTATTGCAAGAGGGGATAAGAATTTTAAGAGACAAATGCAAGAAAATAATAAAACCCAGAACTACATTGTCTCATATTAGAGCAACGAATACTACTTTGATTAGACATAATCTTGATATTATGTAAATTGAAAAGAATTTTTTTGATGATATCTTCAATGTTGTGATGAATATTGAGAGTAAAATGAAAGTTAACATCAAAGTAAAATAACGCAAAATAAGAATTTTATAATATCTTCGTATACTGGAAGACTAATTTGATTAGAAATAATCTCGNGCTAAATGGATTGGAGAAAATGCTAAGGATATTGATAGCTTAGGTTTTAAGCTTTGTTTGAAGTAGCATCACTGTTCAGTAAATTTCTTTTAAAAGTCGTGTTCATCTAATCGGAGGTCATCACCGANAGTTTTAAGCTTCGTTTGAAGTAGCATCACTGTTCAGTAAATTTCTTTTAAAAGTCGTGTTCATCTAATCGGAGGTCATCACCGATTTGAAACAGTGAAAACCTATCATTCTTGCGAAATCGTCTCTATTGCTTCACCAAACAAATTTTTTTGCAAATGTCGACGTTCACTCCATCCGAAATCACTTCACAACCTTCTCAAACGAAGTCTTAAACTTTGGTATTCAGGTAGGAGCTGCACTAAAAATGGTGTTGATGTAATTATAGATAAGAGTTTAAAACATAATTTTGTAAAATTAATAGAATTTGAGATGGAATTATATTTATTGATACTGAAATTTTTAATGTTATAAGTGTTTATGCTCCTCAAATAGGTTTAAAAATAAGTTCAAAAGAAAATTTTTTAAATGATCTAGAAGAATTAATACAAAAGATACATTTTGAAGGGAAATTTTTTATTGAAGGATATTTAAAGGTACATGTGGCAGAATAGTAAATTTCAGAAATAGCCATGATAGCTACGATTTTGGGGTGATTAATGAAAAAGGTAGAAACATATTAGATTTTTTTATTACTAATAGTTTATTTAAAAAAAGAGATAAATAAATTATTACTTATAAGAAATGACCTAATAAAACACAAATCCATTATTTTCTTTTGAGAAAAAGATATCGTCAAGAATATAAAGATTGTAAAGTCATTCCAGGTGAAAATTTAAATATTCAACATTAACTACTTATTTTGGATTTTAGGATGAGAAGTTGAAAGATAAAAAATAAAATGAAACATTGTCATAGGATTAGATAGGGGCATCTAAAATACATTATTTTTTAGTAAACTTTTAGATTTCAGCATTTGGGATATTTATGAAGAAACTAATTATACGCGGGATACAATAACAAATACTATTAAAAGAGTGACAAAAGATGCACTTGGAAAATTCAAACGTAAAACTTATTTAAATAAAAATAGTTACTGATGGAATGATAATGTGCAAGAAAAAAGAAAATATATAAAACTTTGTTATAAAAATTAATTTAAATATTAAAGCATAAATAACTGGAAAAAATATAAGGTGATCCATGGGGAATTTAAGAGAACAATTGTAATGCTAAGAATTCTATTTTTAGTGATTTTCATAATAGATTAGATACTAAAGAGAATAAAAAATAAATGTATAAACCAGTCAAACAAAGAGAAAAGAAAAGTAAAGATTTAATATAAGTAAAATAAACATCAAAAAGTGTTTTTTTTAGAGAATGATATTCAACATAGGCGGATGAGATATTTTAATAAACTTTTCAATGAAGTTTTTTGAAAATACAATCAATCTTAGTGATTTTAATATCATTAATAATAATAAAATTTTTTTTATTTTTATCGTCGCATTAGTAAAAAAAGTTGAGAAAACTTAAAAAAAAACAAAGGAAAAAAATTAGTAGAACCTGATAATATTCTAATTGAAGTGTGGAAATATTTATAGGAAATTTGAAAGCTTTCAGCTGAAAATTGCTCTTATGTGAACGATTAGTGATATTTCGGCTTATGGAATGCTATCTTATTGGAGCAGAACCAAAAAATTAACTTATTCTTGCCACATAGATATGCCGAAGGCATTCACTTTAAAATCTAGAAGAAAAAATTTCTGGTTCAATTGTCATAAAAAATTTTCAGCCCGCAATCACCAATTCAAAAAGAATAGATATGCATTTTTCAAAAATAGAGTTGAAAAATCAAAATCCACTTTCAAGGATAAATAAGGTTGATTTATGACAGATGATCAGTGAAATACTAAAGATCACTAAGAGAATAGAACTAACTTCAAATCGTCTTCCTGATTTCGGTTACACATAACTGAACGAAACAGAGTATTTTCTGTAATCTTCCATACTAATGAGCTAATTTGATTAGACATAACATCTATATTATGGATATTAAGAAAGTTCTTTTGATAATATCTTCAATATTATGACGAATATTAAGAGTTAAATGAAAGATAATGTCAAAGCAAGATTGGACCTGAAGGGGTATTGCAAGAGGGGATAAGAATTTTAAGAGACAAATGCAAGAAAATAATAAAACCCAGAACTACATTGTCTCATATTAGAGCAACGAATACTACTTTGATTAGACATAATCTTGATATTATGTAAATTGAAAAGAATTTTTTTGATGATATCTTCAATGTTGTGATGAATATTGAGAGTAAAATGAAAGTTAACATCAAAGTAAAATAACGCAAAATAAGAATTTTATAATATCTTCGTATACTGGAAGACTAATTTGATTAGAAATAATCTCGATATTATGCATATTGAGAAATTTTTTTTGATAATATCTTCAATACTATGATGAATATTAAAATTAAAATAAAAGGTGACATCATGTAAGATTGGACTTGAAGGGATATTGCAAAAGGGGGGTAGAAATTCAAGAGACATGCAAATAAACTAATAAAGCTCAAGGTTACATATTGTATCATATTGGATCAACGAAGAATAATATTTGAATCGATGCATTCTCTGAAATTTTCTAATGAATGTGTATCAAACTTGAGCCGTTATATTGAGTTGGTAACGGGAAAGAAATTCAACATGTAGAGTCGCACTGTCATATCTTTTTGTTGACGCGAGATCATTCTCCCCCACGACATTATCACACCCGTTAAACGAGCATAGCTTTCGAACCGGTCCAGCCTTCCCACTGAACCGAGACCGATCCATTACCTCTTAATATTTGCAATTTCGCTCTGCTTCACTTCCGCAACTTATGCCTTCTCGTGCCCTAATCTTTGGCCTCCCCATAGTTATTGCAGCACCTCTTCCTCCAAGTCATTGTTGCCCCCTTCATTTCTCAAATGTTACCATTGCTAGCTACAAGTTTTCTCTCTATTCTTAAGTGTTTTTGCTTAAGCCCTAATGAGTGATTTTGGTTTTTCGATTTCAAGCTTTGCTCCTGGTGTTTTTCTCATTCAAGGATTGTATCCTTCGGCGGCGTGGTGCTAAGGCTGTATCCCGCCAAGATAGTGTGTTTCTCCACTCCATTTTCTCCTCCCGGTGTACTCCACCCTCCCCTACAGTGCCTCTGTTGCTCTTCCAGGTGTTACCTGTCGTTTTCAGGTTGCCATAGCACCTCCAGGTTCCATTTAGCCACCTCTAGTCGCAGCCCTCCTACCCACGCCCCCTCCAGCAAGCCGCAAATCCCTCGGGTCCCCTTCCAGCCCGCTTTGCAGCCACTTCCAAGTGTTTACTATCAATTTCATTCAATGCTATATCAAAACTGGTACTTGATCCGTTGATTGAAATCAGTGCAATCTTCAAGGATTTATGCGCAGGGACTCTGAATGTTGATTCTTTGAGAAATGTTGATGTGAATATTCATTTATTATTATGTAAGCTCGAGCATATATTTCCTCTTGATTTCTTTGACTACATGGAGCATCTGCCCATACTTCTATGTTATGAGGCTAAACGGGGGGTCCAGTGCAATATAGATGAATTTATCACTTTGAGACGTATATCTTCTCGATGTGTGCAGTCACGTCTTGTATTTTATTTTAAACTAATATACTACCATATTTATTCAAAAATGTCTTCATCTTAGAGATTTTCAAATAAAATAAAATAAAAATTAAGCACGTCTGGATAGATCAATATGCGGGACATTGTTGCTGCAAGAGATAATTACTTTTTGTTCCTACTATTTTGAGCAAGGGCAGCAAATACATTAAACTATTTGTGACATACATTCACAATCTAAATTATCTATATTTAAGATATCAAATAACCACAGAGAGACATAATATAGGCTACCTCAACGACAAAGTACGTCGAGCAGCTACATTATATGTTCTATTAACCTATTGATTAAGTGCAGCCATTTATAAAATAAGATTTCTAGTAATTATAACTTTTCACAGTTATTATTTAGAATGTTATACTAATTTATTTCAACATACAAATAACAATAAGATGAGCAGGTTATTTACCAATAGTTTGAACGTCAGATATAACTCTCTAATTAGCAAGAAGTTTGAAGAATTTCGACATAGTTCAAAATATATGTACATTGAACTCTTCAATTCACTGGTATGTCATATAATTTTCACTTTCAAAGTAAAACTAATTGTACTTTGATATGTCTTATAGGTTCATAATACAAGCAATGAAATTTCATATCTGGGCGAATTAGATCTTGTTTGGGGGTCTAATCGCAGCACCATGACATGACAAAAATTTGATGTAGATGGTTATAGATTTCACACAAACTCCTGGTGTGGAGGGAAAAAAAGGTGTATAATTGTGGTGCTTGTGTTAGAAAACACGCACTCAAATAGTGAGATCAGTTATTATGACATACTTGAAAAAGTAGTTCAGTTGCAAATTTCGAGTTATGTTACGCGCAATATATATATATATATGTTCAACTGTTAGTAATTTGATCATATTTCTATTCGACAAACACAAAAATTAAGCTCCTATGATATTATCGAAGTCAAAATGAATAGAAGATGTGTGAACTTTAANTTTTGGTAGCCTAGGGTCTAGCCATAGGACCTTTTGTTGTTGTTGTATAGACAATAGAGCATATCTGAAATGCCCTTTGCAAAAGAGGGTGGGAATTTTGTTGGGAAAAAAGATGATCTGATACTTTAATTTCAATCATCATCTAAAAATTCAATAAATGCAGTCATACAAAAGCAAATAATGTTGCACAGAACATTTTCTAATATTACGTCAATAAAATTTTTTGTTTATCAAAACAGTTTCAACCCAGGTTGCAGGAGATTAGAGAGTTTACTGAGAATTTTTCCTTCAACACGAAAGTGCAAGTTGAAGGTGATTCCCAGAGAAAAAACTTACCTCACAGTTCACCACTGACAACACCCACTAATCAGTTTTGAATGTTCTTAAGCAGTTTGGTGAGACTTAAGATCAATAATAAGTACAGAAATAGACTTCTAACTGAAATCATTTTCATAAAAGGCTATCTTTAAACGGATTACAGCAAACTCTCTTCTCAACAACCCTACCGTGAGTGGTTTTACCATGCAATTGCTAAAATGCACCCCATTTTCACTCTTATGAGGAACTACATAGGACCCTTATTTGGGCTGCATTTCGTTGACTTCGTTTATATTTTTTTAACCAATTCAATTTATACTCTGTTGGAAGTAATCTACCTATATAATCTATTAAGAAGTATTTTATTTCCTTCACACAGAATATATTTTAATATTTGTTTGTTTCCTTCATTAAATATTTCCCATTTTTCTGATTTTCTATTTCTGTAGGATTCCTAATTTAAAGGAATTCCAGTTTCCTAATTTGCGGACTGGCCACTCTATTACTTATAGTAGGATTTAATTCAATATTGAATAAGAAATATAAATCTTTCTCAGAATTTTCATATGGTATTAGAGACTTGAGAAGCCTCTTTCATTTGCAATCGCGATCGCAGCCCTATTCCTCAGCAGCTACTCCATTTCTACCATCCTTTGAAATCTTTGAGATTGAAGGATGCCAAGGTGTTCACTGCCTCTCTAAAGACAGATCCATCCAGCGAAGCTCCAAACCAAGCTTCCTCGTCACCGTCGACGACGATGAATCCAAGAGATTCTCCAACATTATCTTTGAAGCCAACCATAACCTCCGTCTCCAACTCTTGTATGCACAAGTCACAGACCTCGCTCGTCCCCTCCATTTGAACAGGTTGTAGAACTGTTCAAACACTCCGTTCGAACAGATCATAGAACAGTTTTGAGGTCGATTCAACTCTTGTGATTGATTTCTGCAGATTGTTAGAATGCTCAAATCGATTTTCACAGATCGTTTCTTTTATAAATTGTTTCTCTTGTCGGTTTGCTAAAACAACGAATGATTCGGTCCGTAAGCTCGATTTGACTTGCCCTAGCCGCCTTCTCATGAGTTGTCGACTTACAAATCCTCTTGCCTAGTGAAGAACTCTTGAAAACCGAGAGAAGCACACCTCCCTCTAGTTCTTGTTCGCTAGTCTAGCTGAGAAAGTGAACAAAGGTCCATCCTCTCGCTTTTGTTCGAACAACAAGTCCTCTCGATTCAGTCTTCATAATCTTATCATGGCCAAATACAACATAGCATCACAATCTTTTTCCTCGAAAGTCACCTCTAGATCTGAGCTTGCATCTTCAATTCCTATCGTACTTAATAACTCATCTCACGTAATCACTAATCATAAACTGCACAACCGAAATTTTTTTCAATGGTCACAGTTTGTCTTCATGTACGTTTGTGGTAAAGAGAGAGAAAGACATTTCACAATTAACACTATAAATGACATTCAATACCAGTCCTGAAAAACTAGCAACCACTTGATTATGTCATAGTTAATAAATTCCACGATAACAGAGATTGAAGAAAATTTCCTGCTCTATAGAACAACCAAGGAAATATGGGAGGATGCACATGAAACCTACTCTAGCACTGAAAACTCTTCAGAGTTATTTGAGATTGTGCAACTGAACATGTACAAGATTTATACTTAGAAATGCTTCGATGACTTTGCCTTGTATAGAAAAATTATTGAACAAAAGTGGACAATCAAATTTTGCCTTGGCCTCAATAAAGACCTAGATGAAATCATCAGGGACACGATCATGGGAATTAAGCCCCTTTCAATCATCTGGGAAGCATTTGTAGAAGTTAGAAGGGAAGAAAGCATAAAAAAATTAACGATGACAGGCAATCACCCCACACTATTTATTGAAGGATTCACCTTGTAAACTCACAACTCCTTTCTGAATAATAAGCAGGGAAAAGGACGACTTTGGTGCTATCATTGTAATAAACTCGGTCAGGTAAAGGAAACATTTTAGAAACTAAACAAAATGCCTACATATTGGAAGACATCCAGTGAAAGACATGATAGAGAGAACCGTGGAAATATTGTTATCACAACCAACAATAATGCAAAACTTAGTTCATTTAGCATGAAACAAATTGAGAAAATGTAGAAAGTGGTGGGTCATAATTACAATTTTGGACAAGTACCACAATCCTCTATCGAGCAACCTACCAGTCTGTTAGCACATCATCGTTAGATAAGTCATCTGTCAGGTTGTATTTCTAAGTCTAATTCATTTTTTTTCAATCTAGTTTCCAATTCTAAGTCCTGTTTGGTTGAAAATCAAGTGAGGTTAAGGTATTATCGAATTGGTTATCCAAATTATACTAGTATTGACAAAATATTTTCAGGTCCTTTTATAAATAAAAAGTGTAATTTATGTCAATATGAAATGTGACAACTTACAAAACATACTAGACATGTCTACTCTCAATTACAATACAAGCCCTCATATCCTTTTCTTGTAGTTTACAGTGATAACTGAAAAACGCCCCAAGTAAAAATTCATAGATGATCATGCTAGGATTAATTGGACATTCCTTGTAAAATAAAATTCTGAAACTGACATTATATTTCAATCATTTCAAACCATGATCCTTACTCAATTCCAACGCAAAATTTAACTTCTTAAAAATTGATGGTAATAAGAAATATTTTAATTTCATTCTTGATCCTTATCTTTCAAAGCATTGTAGCATCCATATAAATAGGATGGATGAGAGGAAGAATAGACATTTATTTGAAAGGATCAATGAGAGTAAGAATAGACATTTATTTGAAATGACCCGTGTCATTATGATATGTAATCATCTGCCTAAACACTTTTAGGAGGAAATTATATTCACAGACGCATCTTTTAAATAGAATGTCAAGTCGAGTCTTAAAACTTCAAATTCCTCAAAATGTTCTCATGGAATCCTATCCACGTATCTGCCCATTTTCTTCTGACTTACCATTCAAAGTCTATGGTTGCTTCACCTTTGTTCACATCCTCCAACAACATTGTAGCAAATTTGATCTCAAATCTCTTAGATGCATCTTTATTGGTTACTCCTACAACCAAAAATGATATAAATGTTACTCTCCAATCACTATAAAAATATACAACTCTATGGATGTCACATTTCCTGAGAATCAATCTTACTTTCCCAAATTTGAAATTTAGGAGAACTCGAGAGAATGTCAAATTTGGGACCTTCTCCAAAACACTCAAACTAAATCAAATCTTGTCACTCAAACAACTGAACCAAATCATACCACTCAACCAATTCCACTTGAAGAACCAAATTATGTGATTGAAACTATCTCAATTTTCTCTACTCCACCTCCACTTGATACTAGTGATCAAGAACTTCATATCTATACGAGATAAAAAAAACCACTGAGCATGTACAGGGCACCATGAAGATCAGGAACTGGCAAAAACCAGAATCAAGTCCTCATGAATCTAATAATCATAATGGTGTAGATTCCTTATCTCATATCTGAAGGTGCACTGATCATCCAATCTAAACATAAGTAGCTTGTGAAAAATTGTTACCATCTTATAGGGCTTTTGTGATAAGTCTTAATAGTTTGCAGGTTCCCAACTCTATAAAAAATGCTATAAAAGTTCCAGCATGGAAACAAGCAGTTGAGGAAAAACTAGAGTTCTATTAAATAATAACATATGGACACTTACAAAATTACCTCATAAAAAAATCAAAGTGTAGAAAGATTCAAGTCATGCTGGTAAGATTGAGTACCAGAAAACCTTTACATCTTTTTCCAAGCTCAATATTGTTCGGTTCTAATCTCACTTGCAATAAATCAAGATTGGCCTTTTTACCAACAGGATGAAAAAAAAAGCCTTGTTAAATGAGAACATTGATGAAAAAGTCTACATGAGTATACCTCCAAACTTAGAAAATAGGTCAAACAGCAGCAGTTTGCAATTTGAAAAAGTCCTTATATTGTTTGAAGCAATCTCATTGTACATGATTTGACAGATTTGCTAAAACTGTGATTAAAAACATATATCATCAATGTCAAGTTGATCATATACTATTTGTTAAGTCCAACCCCAGAGTCAAAAGTTTTGCAAATCGTGATATTGAGATATACACAGATGCTAGTTGGGCATGGGAGATAACTGATAGAAAATTAACCACTGGGTACTATTCATAAATTTGGGGCAGTCGTCACTTGGAGAACCAAGAGAACAAGTTTTTGTCTTTCGAAGTAGTGAAGAATCTGAATATCGTACACTTGCACTAGAAAAATGTGAAGGAATGTGGCTTCAAATACTATTAAGAAAACTTAAAATTAAGATGTACAGTGATAATCGAGCAATTATTAGTACAATCAAAAATCACGTGCACCATGATAGAACAAAACACGTTAATATTAACCAACACTTCATCTCAGAAAAGGTTAACAACGAAATTGTTCAGTTAAGTTATTCCAACAAGACTTTAGATTGTTGATATTCTCATCATTGCACTACCAAGGGTCAACCAAGATATATTGGATTCCAAGTTTGATTTGTATAATATATACAACGAAGTTTGATCGGGGAGTGTTGGAAGTAACTAACCTATATACTCTATTAGGAAAAATTTTATTTCCTTCAGTTAGAATATCTTTTAACACTTATTTATTTATTTTATTAAATATTTCCTAACTTAGTGGGATTCCTAATTAAAGGAATTCAGGTTTTCTATTTTGGGGACTAGCATGTCGGCCACTCCATTACTTATAGCAGGATGTAATTAGTTATTTAGTACGAAATATAAATCTTTCTCAGAATTTTCACATACTTTGTGGGTTATTGGGTAAACTGTTACAAGTGAATGATATTATGGCTTTTCTCTTCAGGTTGTCTATGGTTAACAAAGTTCTAGTTCAATTGGATAATACTATTCTACTATAAAAGATATGGATTGGTTGTGTATCTTGTATAAATTGGCAAGAAGTGAAATTTGAGGGCCACCCCTCTTTCTCATGCAAAATCTTTGGAGACACTTTCTCCAAATGTTCTCAAGAACCAACCGAAACAAATTGTGTATCTTGTATACATTGGCAAGAAGTAAAATTTGAGGGCCTCCCCTCCACTTTCTCATGCAAAATCTTAGGACATTTTCTCCAAATGTTTCATGACCCAACCGAAACAAAAAAAAAAAATAAGCATTCAGAAATAAAGAATGCATACAAATGTTTAGATATTACTTTCTGCATCATCATATAGATAATGCTCCACCTTTAATAGGTTAAGTCGAAAATTAGAATATGAACTAGATTTTAAACTTTCAATTAAAATTAGAGCCTATTTTACCAGCCTTTAATAGCCCCACAAATATGGTCACTACATCATCAATAAGTATTGATATTGCTTCTCCTACTCTTGCAGCAATTCATCTCCCACAAATTAATAAGCATGCCAATGATTAGGATTCACGGTAACCTTCTGATTCAGATGAAGAACTCAGATAGTTGATATTTTGATGGATAAAAAAATTCAAGTCATATTTTTCAGGAGTAGGATTAAGGAAAAAAATCATTGTCATTGCCAAGTTCCAAGCTCTGTATGTGAAAAGTGGAGGGTTGTGTTAGGTAGTCGACAACCAATGTAAATTTTTTTGTCGAAAAATCATGATATGAATCCTTTAAATAATTGTATAAACGCTAGGGTGTCCCCTGGAATGGACGCGTTGAATGACCTAAATACAGTGAAAAGTTTGCAAATGCTGCTACACGGGTGTCTGAGTGTAATGTCAAATAAGCAAGAATTATTACATTATGGACGGATGAAAGCAAAAAAGTTATTCCATGAAACTAATATTAAGATAAATCTTAGAATACAGGTACTCTCACAGAAAAATTAATCGAATTATTAGATATTATGGTTCATAAAAAGATACATATCTTATGCATTTAAGAAACTAAATGGATTGGAGAAAATGCTAAGGATATTGATAGCTTAGGTTTTAAGCTTCGTTTGAAGTAGCATCACTGTTCAGCAAAAGTCGTGTTCGTCTAATCGGAGGTCATCTCCGATTTGAAACAGTGAAAATCTATCATTCTTGCGAAATCGTCTCTGTTACTTCACCAAACAAAATTTTTTGCAAATGTCGACGTTCACTCCATCCGAAATGACTTCACAACCTTTTCAAATGAAGTCTTAAACTTTGGTATTCAGGTAGGAGTCGCACTAAAAATGGTTGATGTAATTATAGATAAGAGTTTAAAACATAATTTTGTAAAAATTAATAGAATTTGAGATGGAATTATACTTGTTGATACTGAGACTTTTAATGTTATAAGTGTTTATGCTCCTCAAATAGGTTTAGAAATAAGTTCAAAAGAAAATTTTTTAAATGATCTAGAAGAATTAATACAAAAGATATATTTTGAAGGGAAAATTTGTATTGAAGGATATTTAAAAGTACATGCGGCAGAATAGTAGATTTCAAAAATAGCCATGATAGCTACGATTTTGGGGTGATTAATGAAAAAGGTAAAAACGTATTAAATTTTGTTATTACTAATAGTTTATTTAAAAAAGAGATAAATATATTATTACTTACAAGAAATGACCTAATAAAACACAAATTCATTATTTTATTTTGAGAAAAAGATATCGTCAAGAATATAAATATTGTAAAGTCATTCCAAGTGAAAATTTAAATACACAACATTAATTACTTATTATGGATTTTAGGATGAGGAGTTGAAAGATAAAAAATAAAATGAAACATTATCATAAAATTAGATAGGGGCATCTAAAATACATTATTTTTTAGTAAACTTTAAGATTTCAGAATTTGGGATATTTATGAAGAAACTAATTATACGTGGGATACAATAACAAATACTATTAAAAGAGTGACAAAAGATGTACTTGAAAAATTTAAATGTAAAACTTATTTAAATAAAAATAGTTAGTGGTGGAATAATAATGTGCAAGAAAAAAAAAATATATAAAACTTTGTTATAAAAATTAGTTTAAATATAAAAGCATAAATAACTGGAAAAAATATAAGGTGATCCATAGGGAATTTAAGAGAACAATTGTAATGCTAAGAATTCTATTTTTAGTGATTTTCATAATAGATTAGATACTAAAGAGAATAAAAAATAAAGGTATAAACCAGTCAAACAAAGAGAAAAGAAAAGTAAAGATTTAATATAAGTAAGATGAACATCAAAAAGTGTTTTTCTTAGAGAATGATATTCAACATAGGCGGATGAGATATTTTAATAAACTTTTCAATGAAGTTTTTTGCAAATACAATCGATCTTAGTGATCTTAATATCATTAATAATAATAAAGTTTTTTTTATTTTTACCGTCGCATTAGTAAAAAAAGTTGAGAAAACTTTAAAAAAAATTAAAAGAAAAAAATCAGTAGAACCTGATAATATTCCAATTGAAGTGTGGAAATATTTAGGAAATTTGAAAGTTTTTAGCTGAAAATTGCTCTTATGTGAACGATTAGTGATATTTCGGCTTATGGAATGCTATCTTACTGGAGCACAACCAAGAAATTTACTTATTCTTGCTACATAGATATGCCCAAGACATTCACTTTAAAATATGGAAGAAAAAATTTTTGGTTCAATTGTCATCAAAGATTTTCAGCCCGCAATCACCGATTCAAAAAGAATAGATATGCATTTTTCAAAAATAGAGTTGAAAAATCAAATCCACTTCTGAGGATAAATAAGGTTGATTTATGACAGATGATCAATGAAATAATAAAGATCACTAAGAGAATAGAACTAACTTCAAATTGTCTTCCTGATTTCGGTTACACATAACTGAACGAAACAAAGTATTTTCTGTGATCTTCTATACTAAAGAGCTAATTTGATTCGACATAACCTCTATATTATGCATATTAAGAAAATTCTTTTGATAATATCTTCAATATTATGTCGAATATTAAGAGTCAAATGAAAGATAACGTTAAAGCAAGATTGGACCTGAAGGGGTATTGCAAGAGGGCATTAGAATTTTAAGAGACAAATGCAGGAAAATAATAAAACCCAGAACTACATATTGTCTCATATTGGAGCAACGAAGACTACTTTGATTAGACATAATCTTGATATTATGCAAATTGAGAAGAACTTTTTTTATATTATCTTCAATGTTGTGATGAATATTAAGAATAAAATGAAAGATAACGTCAAAGTAAAATAACGTCAAAATAAGAAATTTTTTATAATATCTTCGTATATTGGAAGACTAATTTGATTAGAAGTAATCTCGATATTATGCATATTGAGAAAATTATTTTTTGATAATATCTTCAATACTATGATGAATATTAAGACTAAAATAAAAGATGACATCATGTAAGATTGGGCCAGAAGGGATATTGCAAAAGGGGGCTAGAAATTCAAGAGACATGCAAATAAACTAATAAAGCTCAAAGATACATACTGTATCATATTGGATCAACGAAGAATAATATTTGCATCAATGCATTCTCTGAAATTTCCTAATGGATGTGTATCAAACTTGAGTCGTTATGTTGAGTTGGTGACGGGAAAGAAATTCAACATGTAGAGTCGTGATTGTCATATCTTTTTGTTGACGCGACATCATTCTCTCCCACGACATTATCACACCCGTTAAACGAGCATAGCTTTCGAATCGATCCAGCCTTCCCGCTGAATCGAGACTGATCCATTACCTCTTAATATTTGCAATTTCGCTCTGCTCCGCTTCCGCAATTTATGCCTTCTCGTGCCCTAATCTTTTGCCTCCCCATAGTTATTGCAGCACCCCTTCCTCTAAGTCATTGCAACCCCCTTCATTTCTCAGATGTTACCATTGCTAGCTACAAGTTTTCTCTCTATTCATAAGTGTTTTTGCTTAAGCCCTAACGAGTGATTTTGGTTTTTTGATTTCATGTTTTGCTCCTGGTGTTTCCCTCAATCAAGGTTTGTATCCTTCGGCGGCGTGGTGCTAAGGCTGTATCCCGCCAAGTTAGTGTGTTTCTCCACTCCGTTTTCTCCTCCCGGTGTCCTCCACCCTCCCCTATAGTACCTAAGCTGCTCTTCCAGGCGTTACCTTCGTTTTCAGGTTGCCACAGCACCTCCAGGTTCCATTTAGCCACCTCTAGTCGCAGCCCTCCTACCTACACCCCCTCCAGCAAGCCATAAATCCCTCAGGTCCCCTTCCAGCCCGCTTCGCAGCCACTTCCAAGTGTTTACTATCAATTTCATTCAATACTATATCAAAGTTGGTACTTGATCCATTAATTGAAATCAGTGCAATCTTTAGGGATTTATGCGCAGGGACTCAGAATGTTGATTCTTTGAGAAATGTTGATATGAATATTCATTTATTATTATGTAAGCTCGAGCATATATTTCCTCCTGATTTCTTTGACTACATGGAGCATCTGCCCATACTTCTATGTTATGAAGCTAAACTGGGGGTCTAGTGCAATATAGATGAATGTATCACTTTAAGAAGTATATCTTCTCGATGTGTTCAGTCACGTCTTGTATTTTATTTTAAACTAATATACTACCATATTTATTCAAAAATGTCTTCATCTTAGAGATTTTCAAATAAAATAAAATAAAAATTAAGCACGTCTGGATAGATCGATATGTGGGACGTAGTTGTTGCAAGAGATAATTACTTTCTAGTCCTACTATTTTGAGCAAGGGCAGCAAATACATCAAACTATTTGTGACATATATTCACAATCAGAATTATCTATATTTAAGATATCAAATAACCACAGAAAGACATAATATAGGCTCCCTCAACGATAAAGTGCGTCGAGCAGCTACATTATATATTCTACTGATCTATGATTAAGTGTAGCCATTTATAAAATAAGATTTCCACTAATTATAACTTTTCACAATTATTATTTAGAATGTTATACTAATTTATTTCAACATACAAATAACAATGAGATGAGCAGGTTATTTACCAATAGTTTGAACAAAAATATAACTCTCTAATTAGCAAGAAGATTGAAGAATTTCGACATAGTTCAACATATACGTACATTGAACTCTTCAATTCACTGGTCTGTCATATAATTTTCACTTTCAAATTAAAACTAATTGTACTTTGAAATGTCTTATAGGTTCATAATACAAGCAATGAAATTTTATATCTGGGCGAATTAGATCTTGTTTGGGGGCCTAATCGCAACACCACAGCATGACAAAAAATTTATGTGGATGGTTATAGATTTCACACCAATTCCTGGTGTGGAGGGAAAAAAGGCGTATAATTGTCGTGCTTGTGTTAAGAAACACGCACTCAAATAGTGAGATCAGTTATTATGACATACCTGAAAAAGTAGTTCAGTTGCAAATTTCGAGTTATGTTACGCGCAATGCATATATATGTTCAACTGTTAGTAATTTTATCATATTTTTATTCGACAAACACAAAAAAATTAAGCTCGTATGATATTATCGAAGTCAAAATGAACAGAAGATATGCGAACTTTAATCAATTTATTCTAGCATATCAAGTTAGTCAGGTTTACTACATTCGATACCCTCGTAGAGTAAGGATAAACTTGATTGGGTCATCGTTATGAAGAATAAACCAAAAAAAATAATTGAGATGCAAGTTATTATTAAATCCATTCATCAAGAGCAATATATGTCAGATTTTTGTATTTAGTTTGATTCAACCAAATAAATGTTTAACCTAGAGGATACCACAGAGATTTATAAAAAAATTCCTCAAAATAGGGATGACAATGATGATGACATTAAATAAGAAATTTTAAGTTCATCGTTTAATGAAATAGACTAAAAATGGTATGTATGTTAAATGATTAGTTTCTTTTGTTGTTTTTTATTTTTACTATTTTTAGATATAATTACAATATGTTTTTTGTTTTCATTCTGGACCTTCCAGTTTTTACTTTTGTTGTTTATATTATACTTCTCTTGCTTACTTTTGTTATTTTTACACGTAGTAACAGCATGTTTTTGATTCTTCACTTTCCTACTTTCACTTGTGTTGCTCAAATTATACTGCTCCTGCTTATGTTTATTGTTAGTACTAATTTTATTAATATATTCTTTCTTGTTACAGATGGCACGAGGTGGCGCTGGTGGTCAGCCACCTAAGCGACCTCCTCCTCATGGCACTTTAGAGAGTACGTATAAGAGGATGAAGAAGCTCGTGTCTTGATATGACAGGCACAACACTAGTTCAGTATTAGTTAGCACCACCACCGCCATTACAGCCACTCTTATATATTCTGTAGCCGATCCGATCAGTCCTGCTACTTCGTTCTGACTGTCAGGTCCTCCTGCTGCAACCCATCCCGCATCAGCTCTTACTCAGGCATCAACTCCCCCATCATCAACAGCTCCCACTCAACCATCAACACCCTCCAATGAGTCAGGCCCCTCGACTCAAGCCCGTCAACTCCAACCACACCGAGAGGGGCAACTCTGGCCAGGTATATAATATGTCAGTGAGAGACACGTAGGTTCTCTTTAACATTAAAATAAGATGAATGTTCATCTCGATATTTAATGCAACTAATATTTCTTTTCATATTCATTCATCTAGGCCGCCCATGACGCATCGCAAAGATCATCGAAAATACATACAATACTGCATATCCCTACTGAAAACAGATCTTGATTACGACTCGAGACGTGGTTCCGAAAATTTGAGGTAGGATAATTTAATTTGAATCATAATACTTATTAATATTACACGATTTTTATTAATATTTTTAGGATTTGTGGCAAGCATATGTTGGGTGACATGTTCATCACAACCCACGAGGAGAAGTTGCTCGTCTGGGTGGGAGAACAGGTCTGGCTCAGTTGACCAGAGTTTGGGCCTCTCTTGATAAACGGAGAAAGAACAAACGAATCAACATAATAGGAGAACCGGGTGGGTCAGGGGTGTTGTATTTTATATTGAAGATTCGGTCCCCCACACGGAGCACTACTGGAGGCCGGTAAGATTCTCTAAATATACAAAAATTCAATGGTTGATGTAATTATGTGGTATTTACCATTTTCTCAGCTATGCATGCTCAGAAGCTTGACCGGCCACCCACCACTGCAGTTGCATGTCCGGACGCATTGATGTCGCAAACGCAACAGAGGTCTCTGGCCTCTCTCGACGGATCAATGTAAATAAGAAAATTGATTTTATATATTTTTGTTATTAATGTTAAAAATGATAATTAATCCTTGATTTTAATTATATAGTGGGAGTACGAGCAGCTCTTAAAGAAGCAGGAGTTGGAGAGTCGGGCCTCAACAACTAACAGCAGTACTGGTAGCCAGTTTACCACTACGCAGTCTGATTTTGAGTTATGAAGGTGGCACGGAGGACGTAGCATTTGAGGCCGAGCACTCTTATGCTCCTATGGGTGACTCTAGCTATATACTATTGGAGCATGGAACTTTGTCAAGCAGGTCATTGCTATGAATGAAAAGATCCATCACATGTGTAATAAGATGTGTGAAGGTCATCAGAGAGTTGAGAAGACTTTAACATACCTGACGGAGAATATTGCAAATTGTCGAAGTAAGCGGCCTATAAGTTCAGTGGATGAGGAGGGAGAGAAGAATGATTGTGACTTTGCTGATGTTCCCCGGCATAGGGGTTTATGTATTTTCTACCTTTTTGATAATGTGAACATTTATTCTGTGTAAATATAAACTTTCATGTATTTAGATTTGTATTTGTTAAATTATGTTTGTTAGCATTTTAATTACTCGTTAGTGATATAGCTTCTGAGTTGTGATAGTTGTTTGTGGTAAAGATTCATTTTGAGCAGGTTGAGAAAATATGATAGTTTTGTTTATATATTTTTTAAATTTATTGCAGGTTTGCAACGGACTTGTGTCGGCAATTCCGACGCTATTTTTCGATGTTATTTGATACATTCTGATGCTAATATAACATCTCCAACTATATAATATCTTCGACAAACTAAGTCAACGCAAATAAGTTCGCTAATTTGCATTACTACAATTCAACACAAATGTTGACATTAGATGTTGCATCGGAGTGGACTGCATTCAATTTCATTAACATCAACATGAACAAACACTACGGACCTCACTATGGACTTGTTGAGATTATTTTTTGTTTTCTATTTTTTATTTTTAAAAACAAAAATAAAGAACAAATTGAAAAATATTGTTTGTTTGTATATTTTTTTCACTTGTCTTTTAAATTTATTTTTAAACACAGATCGGTTGTTTTCAGAACATGGTAAACATTTGAAACGTGTTTTCTGTGTTTTGAAAAAAGCCAAAGCATGCTAAGCCTTAATAATTATAAACTTATTAATTATTTCATTTTAATTTAATTTAATTAATTAACATAAGAATTAGAAAATTTTATTAACTAAATAAATTAAATATTAAAATTTTAATTAATTACCTTAAAAATTATATATTTTAATTAATTTGCTTAATAATTATATAATTAAATTTAATTAATTATTTTNTATTTTTAAACACAGATCCATTATTTTCAGAACTAGTAAACATTTGAAACGTGTTTTCTGTGTTTTCAAAAAAGCCAAAGCATGCTAAGCCTTAATAATTATAAACTTAGTAATTATTCAATTTTAATTTAATTTAATNTTGAACCCTAAACACAGATCCATTATTTTCAGAACTAGTAAACATTTGAAACGTGTTTTCTGTGTTTTCGAAAAAGCCAAAGCATGCTAAGCCTTAATAATTATAAACTTAGTAATTATTCAATTTTAATTTAATTTAATTAATTAACTTAAGAGTTAGAAAATTTAATTAACTAAATAAATTAAATTTTTAAATTTTAATAAATTACCTTAAAAATTATATATTTTAATTAATTTGCTTAATAATTATATAATTAAATTTAATTAATTATTTTAATTAATTAATGTAATTAAATTAATAATTATAAACTTATTAATTATTTAATTATAATTAATAATTATAAAATTAAATTAATTAAATTTTATTAATTAATTAATAATTTCAATTAATAATTTAATTAATTAACTTGATAATTATAAATTTATTAATTATTTAATTTGAATTAATAATTTAATTAATTAACATAATAAAATATCAATATTTTAATTAATAAACTTAGTAATTATAAATTTTAATTAATTAACTTAATAATTATAGAATTTAATTAATTAACTTAATAATATAAAATTTAATTAATTAATAACTTCAATTAATAATTTAATTAACTTTTTAATTATTTAATTTCAATTTATAATGATAAAATTAAATTAATTAACTTAACAATTATAAAATTTAATCAATTAATAGCTTCAATTAATAATTTAATTAATAAATTTATTAATAATTTAATATCAATTAATGATTTAATTAATCAACTTCATAATTATAATATTTTAACAATAAATCTACTTAATTTTTTAAAAAGTCTAATTTTTTTCTTTAAAAACAATAGAAAATACTCAATAAACATGTTTTATATTTTTTATTTTTTATTTTTAAAAGCATATAAATCAAAATAGGAGCAAACGTATTTTCTAAAAATAGAAAATAAAAAACAAAACAAAATAAAATAGAATGAAAACAAAAATAAAAACAAAAAACAAAAAGTAATCACAAACAAGGCCTAAGCGATGCAAGTTGTTCACATCGAACATTTTCAAATCTAATTGCATTACTGACCCCAATTTTTGCGTAAACCTCTAAACAATGCAAATCCGACGTAAATCATATTTAGCGGTGGAATCTCCTATGTATTCACCAAGCTTCAAACTAGACATTTCAAATAATTTTCTTTTTTTCTAGTATGAAGGATTCTTCATCCTTAGTCATTATGTATCTTTACTTTAGTATGCAACAAATCTAATAAGAAAACTGAAATAATTTTCTTCCAATACAGAAATTTGAACACCCAAACTTAAAGGCAGAGAATCATGACTTGTCGAAAGGCTGAATGGAATGTGTAATAGCCATACAAATATTAACATATCAATACCTTTATTTTTCACATATCAATACCTTTTCTTTTTCACATATCAATACCTTAAAACATAAGATATTTCACATATATTTGACTATGTTAACATTCGTGGAAACAAAAGACAATTATTCCTAGGGGTTGTTTGGCGGTGCATTTTAATTAGATTTATCATCATACTTGCTAATCCAAGTGAATGATAAAATGCAGGAGTTCCCTGAATTTATAAATATTTGAATTTAAGGTCCCAAATTTTGCTTAGATTTGGATTTACTAAATCCAGGGGTATGGTGGATTTAACAGATATACAAATTTACTAAATCTTAATTGTAGCCAAACCCCTAGTCACAATAGAGCATAATCATAGAAGATATTATGAAATCTTTATGCACACAAGTTCATAAGCAATATTCAACATTAATCTTAAAGCTGAACCATTACAGCTGGAAAAATAAGTTAGCAGGAGCACAATGCGCTATCTGGCATCCAATTTTAGGGTTTAACCCTACATAACAGAATTTTAGAGACGTTAAATTGTACTGGTTTGATAAATCTAACCTCATCCACATTATTCATTAAATCCAAAATTCATTAAATCCTAGCATTCACAATATCTGATTGATTTAAAATTTTATCCCTCTCATAAATCTTAAATCCAAAAATCAATAATTCATAGATGTTTAACAAAATTTTGCAGTTCTGACGTCAGATTGTGGAAAAAATATTGCATCAGTACTACGCATGTAGAAGTAACGTACGTAGCCAATAAAATCATGTCACGACATTCCGCGCGACAGGAAAAAAAAAACGGCGCAGTAACACGGGAAATATTTCCTCTTGTGTTATTCATGTGTTATTACGTGTTATTCATGTGTTATTATGTGTTATTCATGTGTTATTGATGTGTTATTGTGTTATTATAACATTAAGAATATTCTCAGGACACAATAACACATGAATAACACACAATAACAAATGAATAACACGGGGAATATTCCCGACAAAGAAAAAATCGGCGCAGTAACACAGGGGAATATTTTCCCCCGTGTTATTCATGTGTTATTGTGTGTTATTCATGTATTATTGATGTGTTATTGTGTTATTATAACACCAGGAATATTCCCAGAATACAATAACACACAATAACACATGAATAACACGGGGGGAATATTCTACGTGTTACTGCGCCGTTTTTTTCTCTGTCGCGCGGGATGTCGTGGCGTGATTTAATTGGATAAGCACCTTACTCTACGTGCGCAGTACTGACGTAATATTTTTTCCAGATTGTGATCACATTTTAGTCCTCTCAAGTTGTACTACGTCTGAATTTCTGAATATTTAGGATTTACAAAATACTACTTGAGTTAAATTTTCTTTGTGGTACCATCTAATTCAAACAAAAAGAAAAACCCCCGGGAAATCTATGCGCGTTTTAAACAGGACATCATCGGATAGACGCCTAAGTATCCAAACCCTAACTTCATGATTTCCTTCTATCTCGACAGATGAAGCCAAAGGAATCGGATTCTGATCAATAATAGAGTTGAGAGGGTAGAAATTAACCTTCCCTTCGGCTGATGCGAACTCGATGGCGGGCGGCGACGGCAGAATCCGGCGGTAGAGACCAGCTACGGCCATTTCTCCACCTTCCTAGAATTCTTTCGCTTGGCATCCAGTACACTCCCCCCGATTGTTAAAAAGCTTCTTTTTTGGCCTGAGGCCGCAATGTTAATATTTAAATTGTAATAAAATAAAATCGAAAGTGACAGTTTAAATTAATTTGAATTTCTCAAGCATTTCTATTGGGTGATTATTTTTATTTATATAATAAAGTCATGCATTAAAAGTCGTGTTTCACGTTTAGGAGTTGTTTGGCTGAATTTATCCCCCATGAATGAAAGGAAGCTAAAATTCAGAACTTAAATTTAAAATTTCATAAATTCATAAAAATTTTATTTTTATATGTTTGACTGAATTTATTAAATCCGATGTGTTAATAGTGCACTACCAAACACCCCTTTAAAAAATTGATTGAGCATTTTTTTATGTAATTTTGAGATTTTACTATTATGAATGTAATATGTAAATACATATGAATTTTGTGATATGTATGTTAATGCCCTTGTTTTATTTTATTGTCTATCAATAAATTGATTTAAAATAAGTATTAGTTGATGCCATTTCAATCATTTAATATATTATTTTTATAAAATGTTAAATAAATTAACTTATGAAGGTGATTTTAATAATTATTAGCAACGCAAAGGCACGGAGTTATATGAGTTGCTAGATGGTGGCCAGAAGTGGCGAGCTTCAATAATCGATAGTGGTCATGGCGGCTAATAAAAGTGGCTAGCATTAATGATAGATGATGGTCCTAAGATAGTGACTAACAGTGATTGGAAGATGTTATGTAACACAACTAATGATAGCCCGAGGTGGCGGCTAATAATGGCCAATAGGCAATGACATTACCAATGCGTAGATAACTATTTTTGAACTACTTAATTTAAGTATTTCAAAATAGAAATTAAATTTATTTTTAAATTAAAATTATATATATAAATAACACTAAATAAAAAAGTTTTTAAATACATAATAAAAAATTAAAATAAATTCTAATTGCCAAGGACTTGTTACTCTTTGGTTAATGGAGATAATTATATCTAAAACTTCAAAGGTAGAGTTATATATTTAATTATTTATGGCTTATTGATCAAATAATTTGTGTATTTTCTTATAAAACGTTTATATTTATTTATCCAATTAATGATAAACAAATTCATTAAACATTACAAACTAATTGGTTTTTCACATAAAAATATTTTTACCCTAGAATTAAATCTCAAGATACTGTGTGAAATAAAAAAAGCAAATGATAAAGTGTTATAGAAAGTATTTGTTGAGCGTCGAACAAATGAGAGGAATAGAAGGAGAGAGAAAGAAAATGAGTATAGTACACAATAACACTAGTTCTCAAAGAGTAAATTCAATAGTCCTTTCTTGAAAATCATAGGAACATATAATGAAGTTACAAGTTTGTTCTTGTTTTAAAATGAATGTTACAAGTACTTATTACGCATTTTCATATTTGTAATTGATTTTGAGACCCTTTAATATTTGTAACTGACATTAATACCATTTTGTATTCATATTTGCTTAAAGAGGGGCATTTAATGGCTTGTTAATATTGTCATTCAGTCAGCTGGAAAGCCTTCAATTAGCTAGAAAGTCTTTGATTGAGTGGAAGCTCTTCAGTCGGCTCAAAGGTTTTTGGTCAAATTTCTCGAGAGAATCCTTAATAGTGGTTCTATTGTCATTAGTGTGAACTTAGACCATCAAATAAAGAGTATATTGATACACCAAAATAATGTGCTAGTTTAAGTATACATTTTATGATTATTTTCTATGATATTGCACTTTAAAGAAGAATATTTCATGTTTTTGTTGCAGGTATGTTAATTTTAGGCATTTGGAGCAAAATTAGCGAAAAGAATGAAATTTGGAGTCAAAATAGCGAATTTTGTGAACCTGATTCCTTAAGCGCCAGATTGGCATCTAAAGTGCCACTTTACAGAGAGCTAACACTTGAAGCATCAAATTTGGCGCCTGAAACGTCATTTTACAGAAAGTGGCGCCTAAAGCGCCAGAACCCAAAACAGCGCAGACTTGAGCAACTTGGCGCCATAAGTGTCATAATCACTGTCTGAGGCGCAGAGACGACTTTTTATGAATTCAGGTGGTTCGGGACAAATTTTGCGTGAATTTTGAAGGGTACACATGTTCTAAACGCCTCATGGAGTGATTTAATGCATCTATACACTTTGGAAGGTTCTTTTATGAAGGGATATGCCTCATGGATCAATAGAAATGTCTTTTGAAATTCAAAAGGTTTGACTTTTGGATAGAATTTTGGAGGGAATTTTAAATTCTTTTTGAAAGGAGGCAGCCTCTAATAAAAGAGATGGAAGTCTATGGTTGAAAGAGGAGGCATGAGAGAATTTTGAAAGAGGGTGTTTGGCGAGAGAGAGAGAGAGAGAGAGTTAGAGAGAAAGTCAAGGACTTGGAGATTTTCTTCAAGGGTTGTGAGAGGAGAGGGAAAGTGAGATATTTCTTCTTCATTACATTTTCAAGAGAGAATTGTGAGTGCTTGTAAAAAAGGGAAAGTGCTTGAAGAGAACTTCTAGGGATTTGCCTGAGAAGGATTGTGAGATAAGTTGTGTTTTTTACTTTTTTGTTTCGTAAACTTATTTTTACATATGAAATTTATGATTTTTCTTATCCTTCTCATGAATTCTGAGTAGTTTTCTTTATCCTTCTCCCTATAATGAGATTTGTTTTTGTGAAGAATTGATTTTATTTTATATGGTTATAAATGTCAATAATTTGTGATGATTTAAACTCTGATCTTCATTTACTTTTCGATCTAGCCAATTTAAATGTTAAAATGTGTTGAGAAACATATGATCCGAAAGGGCTATGATTTCTACAACATGGTGAGAGTCACATTCAATTCCATGAAAGAGGATGTCATCCATGAGGTTGAGTGCAAATAAATAGGTAAATATATTTTGTTGAATGCAGAATTAGAGATTTTAAGGTGACAGATTAAAATATCCAATTTGGTCCAGTTGATTGGAAACTAATGCGAGATTGTTAGCCTTCAAGCGAGGGAGTATTGGGAGCTCTGGAGTGGCAGCCGGTATCCTCCCAGCCTAACCACGAATTAGGGATTAAACTCTGGATTAATTAATATTTTTTATACACTTGAAAGAGGGTAAATAATATGATTGCTCCTACTTGGCACAATAAAAATATATCTATATATATTTTAAAATTGATTTTAATTTCTTCACAATCCATATACTCTTTGTAAAGGGGAAGGATATTTTTTTAAATTTGAACTCTTCGTCTCAGAAACTTTATTTAGATTTCATAAGTTTACTTTTAAAGTTTAGCAATTATTTTAATTAACTTAATTCTTTTAACTGCATTTTATTTAGCACACACTCAATTACTTTAGGTTTAAATTTCGTACTTCAATTTTGTAGTTTAAATTGTGTTTTAAATTATAATCATAAAAATTTATTCCTAAGCATTTCCAACTTCCCTATAGGATCGATATCTAGGACTCCATTACAGCTCTTTATTACTTGAGTGATATGTATACTTCCTTTATTATTACGGGTTTGCCACTTTAAAGATATTAAAGGATAAAATTATTTTTACGAAAGTCATTTTTTTTTTATTTGAATTGCATATTTATTATTAGTCTGTCGAGTGTGTGTTTTGTAGTATTGAAAAATATTTATAAGAATAACACACAAAAATCGTGCATCAAGTTTTTGGCATTGTTGTTGGGGAAGTAACGGAAATTAATGGTAAAATATTTTATAATTTAAAATATTTTACGTAAGCTAAAAAAATAATAAATAATATAGTTGTTTGTAGTTTAATTTGAGCAATTTCATATTTTAGTGTGTTTGCATATTTTAATTGCTTATTGTGTTTGTTTATGCATAGTTTAAAATCTAAAAATTTAGTTCCTTACAATTCAGAGTTAGAAAGAACCATTAGAAAAATTCAAAAATAACAAAAAAGATAGATAATTCTAGCAGAATGGCTTACAACTCAAGTAATTCTGGAAATGAACATCATCAGATACCTTTAAGAGATTATGCTAATCCTACTACAGATGAAATTCATTTGAGTATACAAAAACTTTCTGTAGCTGCCAATTCATTTGAGCTTAAGGCTATTATTATCAAAATGGTACAAAACAATCAGTTTGGGGGAACACCAACTGAAAATCCTCACTTACACCTTTCTAGTTTTCTAGAATTATGTGGTACATTTAAATATGGAGTGTCGAATGATGTCATTAGACTTAGACTTTTTTTCTTTTTCACTAAGTGATAATGATAAGATGTGTTTAAACTCGTTAGCACCTGACTCTATCAGAACTTGGGGAGACTTACACAAAAAAATTTATCTAAATATTTCCTACCTTTGAAACCTGTTAAGCTTATAAATGATATTACATCTTTTTGTCAGTTTGAAGGAGAATCAATTTATGAAGCTTTGGAAAGAATTAATGATCTATTTAGGAAGTGTCCACACCATGCATTGCCAGATTGGTTAATAATTCAAACTTTTTATAATAGATTGGTTGGATCTCTTAGATCAATATATGACGTTGTTGCTGGTGGATCATTAATGTCAAAACCATTTGATGAAGCGTATTCTTTAATTGAAGAGATGAGTACTAATACTTTCAATGACCATCTAAAAAGGTAAATCTAAAAAGAGTTGCTAGTATTCATGATTCTGATGCAATTTCTATATTGGCTGCCCAAATATCTATTATATTGAAGAAAATATATCAATATGGAATGAACCCTTCTTAGACACCACTTGTGCTTGAGGAAAACTCATTGGGATAAATGATAGAATCTCAATCATCTTATGAGACTTTAAATGCAATAAATAATCGTTTCAACAATCCTTATGCCAATTATTATAATTCTGGTTGGAAAAATCATCCAAATTTTAGTTGGAGTAATAATAATTCTAATGCTGCAAATCCACAATGGGGAAACAATGTTGCGAACCCATTGAGAAACTCCAACAATCAAGGAAATCCAACTTATAAAAATTATTACCCCCTCCAGGTTTTAATTGTAATTTGTAGAGTAAGGAGAAGAAATTGTCAATGGAAGAATTAATATTGCACATGGGAAGTCAATTACAAAGTCAGGGAATTGAAATTAGAAACATGAAAAATCAGTTGGGACGTGTTGCTACTGCACTTAGCAATAGACCTCTAGAAACGTTGCCTAGTAATGTTGAAGTAAATCCTAAAGATCAGAACAAATAACAAATTAAGGCTATTCAACTAAGAAGCAGAAAAGAATTGGAACCCAAAGTTCAAAAAGAAGTTGAAGTTGAAAAAGATGAGGTGGAAAATGAAAAATATGGTGAAGTTTTTCATTTCGAGTCAGAATGTCCTATCAAACCAATGAAAATCACTATAGAAATATCACCATCTCCATTTCCTCAAAGATTGAAACAGAGAAACAAAGATAAACAATTTTCAAAATTCTTGAAAATATTGAGGAAATTAACAATAAACATTCCATTTGTTGAAGCCATGGAACAAATGTCAAGCTATATAAAGTTCATGAAGGATATACTTAATATGAAAAGGACGTTTGTAGGTAATGAGACTGTTGCACTCAGTGAGGAGTGTAGCGCTATAATTTAGAAAAAGCTTCTTGAAAAGCTTAAAGATCCTGGTAGTTTTACTATTTCTTGTGGTGTTGGCAAAAATTTTTTTGGAAAAGCTTTATGTGATTTAGGAGCAAGTCTTGATCTTATGCCTCTATTAATTTTCAGAATGTTGGGTTTAAAAGAAATTTCACCTACAGCTATAACTCTTCAGTTAGTTGATCATTCAATTACCTACCCTAAATGAGTTATAGAAGATGTTTTAGTAAATGTTGATAAATTTATCTTTCATATGGACTTTATTGTATTAACTATGAATGAAGATAATAAAATTCCGATTATTTTTGGAAGACCATTTCTTGCCTTTGGAAGAGCATTGATAGATGTGCAGAAAGAAGAACTAACTATGAGAGTTAGTGATGAAGATGTTACATTTAATATTACAAAATCATTGAGATACCCTACAAAAGAGCAAGAAATTGAATGCTTCAGAATAGATGTTAACGAATATTTAAGCCATAAATATTTCACAAAGACATTTAAAAAAAAATTGAAAAATGATATTTGGAAAATGAGGATAAACTTCAAGATGAATTTATGGATGTGAGTAAAGAAGAATTGGATTATGTTCAGGAACACTTTGAGCTGTTAGATCCTACAAATAATAACAAGAATTTGATTTCTTCTATTGAGAAATCGCCTGAACTAGAAATGAAAACACTTACTACACATTTAAAGTATGCATTTTTAGGAGATTTATCCACATTACCTATTATTGTATCCTCAGAATTAACTGATATGTAAGAACAAATGTTGTTGGAAACTTTAAGAAGATATAAGAAAGCCTTTGGATGGACATTAGTTGATATTAAAGGAATCGGTCCTTCAATTTGTATGCATAGTATTTTATTGGAAGATTATCATGAACCAAGAGTTGATCCTCAAAGAAGATTGAACCCTATGATGAAAGAAGTTATTAAGAAAGAGATTTTTAAATGGTTAGATGCTGGAATAATATACTCTATTTTAGAAAGTGTTTGGCTCCTGCCTAGCAGCTCATTTCATGCAAGTTTGTTTTTTTTGTGTTTTATCTATGTTTCATCCTTTTACGATGCTAGTGTCTGATGTATCATATGGGTAGGGCATCTTTTTTGGGTCCTCTCATATAACATCTATGTATCCTTTCAATTTCAATAAAATTAGCCCTTAGACGTTTATAATATACATATATATTCAAAGCCCAAGAGCTAATATATTAACATAGAAAAGATATAAATAGGTTGAATGAGTGGGCCAAAAAAAGGCACCCTACCCACACGATATAACACACATAAAAAATCTCAAAAAAGAAGAAACGATACATGTAAGACCAAAAAACAAAATCGCCAAAACGCAAAAACAAGTAGTTAGGGACAACTCAATTTAGTCATATCTCTGCCTCTAGTCCTAGAAAGGAAGCCAACTAGCAAATTGGTGAGTTGTGTGTCATTACCCGAAGTAACCAATGTATCATCCATTAAATTCCTGAGCTCGAGTAAAACTTCATTCTTCTTCTTCCTCCTGTATGTGTAAACCTGTCATTTATCATCCGCAGACTGACTCATCTGATCAGTGTGTTAGTCAACAAATTGTCGGGCATGAAAAAACTAATGAGCCCCTTGCGCCTGACTAACAGTAACAAGATTCTCGTTCTGATGAGGTGGTATAACCGCAAGAGAAAAATTGCCAACCGCTGTAACAATAATAGGCTCTAGTGTATGTGAAGTACGAATTGTCTCCTCTGCACTGGATACTTTCTGAAGATGAGGCGCTGCAAGATTCTCCGATTATCGGTCCGAACATTGTCCTCTGTACATAAGGATCCTTCAGTATTATTTTCAATAAAGTTTGAATTTATAGGTTGCCCAGCAGAGCCATCCAACAACACATAAATCGCAGAAACAAAAACAGTATTGTCAGGTGGGCCCTCAGTGGCAATTAAATTAGACACTAACTCCTGTCTTGTGGTAATTTCCTCCACGGGAGGAGCATATGTGTCCAGAGCAGTGGGGTTAGACACATTCTTATGCATTTGAGGTTTAGATTTCAAGTTAAGGTGGAGTATGTGATATTTTTCAAGGGTATGCTCAAACATCTTACAGTGGGTATAATAAAAGAGTATACGTTCCATGACAATTTGTTGTCAATATGCATTATATGTTGTGCCCAACCAAATTTTTGAATGTCAGGTAAAGTGATATCCCTTTCCATAAGTATTCTGACAACAAAAAGACTGGATAGATTGAAGGTGGCTAAATTTAGCTTCATAGGATCCCCAAGTATGACCCCAATAGAGTAGAGAACTTGATGATTAAATAGATGCAGCTTGAGACCGGGTAAACTAAACCATACTGGTACAGTGGGAGGTTCATGATTTTGGTCAAAATCAGGAGACCACTTGAGTAACTTCATTGGCTTTCCTGAAATGTTAAGATATTTTTCAGAGAAAATCCGAGCATAGTCTTCAACCATGGTTAACTAAATCAACACATGTCTCCCATCAAAAAGTCACACTTTCTACTTGTCTACTAGTTTGAGATCACCAAAACTCTTTCTGATAACTTCCATAGGTGGGTGCCCCCACTGAAATTTTTTTATAAGAACGAACTTGCATTTCTCGGCCAAGGTTTAAATTTTTAAATAAAAAAAAGATTGTTTTCCCACTCTTCCTACTAGCCTTCTTAACAAAAGGATAGTCACCTGCACCATCATGAAATTCCTTATAACTTGACGGGAAGACAACAGCTAACTAATCCATATGGTTACCGAGCACATGGGCGAAACTAACCACAAAAATAGTTACCAACAAATACATATTGCGAGAGAGGATCAAGAGAAAATAACGTTTACTAGTCCTTATGGAACTTTTGCTTTCGGCGAATGCCCTTTGGATTATGTAATGCATTTGCAACATTTCAAAGATGTGTGATGTCAATTTTCAGTGATTTAATTAAAAAAAGGGATTGAAGTCTTTATGGATGATTTTTCTGTTTTTGAAAATTCATTTGAAATACATCTAAATCATTTAGAGAAAGTTCTAAAATGATGTGAAAAAATAACTCTCTTAGTAAATTGAGAAAATTGTCAATCTATAGTTTCAGGAGAAATTGTACTTGAGCATAAAATTTCAAAAAATGACATGGAAGTAGATCCTACAAAAATACAGATTATATCTAACCTACCTCCACCTACTACTATAAGAGGAGTTAGGAGTTTTTTAGGACATGCTGCATTTTACAGGCGATATATTAAAGATTTTTCAAAAATTACAATGCCTTTTTGCTAACTTCTAAAAAAATATACAAAAATTGATTTTAATCAAGAGTGGCTTAAAGCCTTTGAAACATAGAAGGAAAATATGATCACAGTTCCAATAATTGTTTCACCTGATTGGGAAAAACCTTTTGAACTAATGTGTGATGTCAGTGATTATGCAATTGGAGTTGTTATAAAGCAAATATATGACAAACTTTTTAAAATTATATATTATGCTAGTAAGACTCTTAATGATGCTCAAATTTATTACACCACTATTGAAAAAAACTTATTAGCTCTTGTTTTTGCTTTTAGTAAGTTTAGGTCATATCTAATTGTGGCTAATTGTGTTGTGCATACGGACCACTCATGTATTAAATATCTAATGCAAAAGAAGGATGTAAGACATAACCTAGGGAGGTGGTTCAGAGGCCGTAAAGGCATAACCACAAAAATAGGTTCAGAGGTCATAAAGACATAACCTAGAAAATAGGTTTAGAGGCCATAAAGACATAACCTAGGGAGGTGGTTCAGAGGCCGTAAAGGCATAACCACAAAAATAGGTTCAGAGGCCATAAGGGCATAATCTGGGAAGGTGGTTCAGAGGCCGTAAAGGCATAACCACAAAAATAGGTTCAGATGTCATAAAGACATAACCTAGAAAATAGGTTTAGAGGCCATAAAAGCATAATCTAAGAGGATGGTTCAGAGGCCGTAAAGGCATAACCACGAAAATAGGTTCAGAGGTCATAAAGGCATAACCTAGGATTAAGTTCAGAGGCCATAGAGGCATAACTCAAGCTAGTGGTTCAGAGGCTATAGAGACATGACCATAAAAATAGGTTCAGAGGCCGCAGAGGCATAACCTAGGAGGGTGGTTCAGAGGTCGTAGAGGCATAACCACAAAAATAGGTTCAGAGGTCACAAAGNAATTTAGTTTGGAGTGAAGCTCTTACCTAAAGAAGATCAAATTTGGTGTCAAACAACCTTGAAATCATCTCCCAATCTAAGATCTATCAAGCCCTAATTCGAAAATGGCGTTTTTAAGAGGAAGGGGATGATGAATAGTGGCGGTTGACCGGTCAAAATCGTGGTTAAAGAGGTATTTTCACGATCCCGCCAAAGGCAAGTCGATGGCGCCGTCGACGCGCTCTATTGTATTTTTTAACACAAGTCTCGGGAAATTCCCGCCATCGGCGGCGTCGAGGGCGCTGTCGGCGGGCTCTATTGATTTTGTCCAAATTCAGGATTTTTACGATTTTGATCAATTCTAAGCCTAAACGACATCCGTTTAATCTTTATAAAAATAATTTTAAATAGTTAAATGATGTACTTAACACATACAGACTTTCACAAAACAAAAAATCACAATTATATATAAATTCCAAGAGATACAAAAAATGTTACATAACACACCTAAATTAGGTATTTTCTCAACCTCAATACATTAATTCAGCATCGCAATCCAAGCCACAACACTCAAAACACTGAAAACAAACATCCTATGCTTAGTCTCAACTATACAAAGATATTTAAGCATAATTCTAAAGAAAAGCAAATATAAAGTTCAAATCTAAACACACAAACATAAATGTAACATATGAGATCTACTACTCATCAAATTCTGTGCTCGTTTCTCCTCTGAGATCACCCATTGATTGCACATGGACAAAGAGGTTGTAGAAGGGGCGGAAAGGAAGTTCTTCAGTTGAATCTTCCTCAATTAATTTCATCCTCTTTATCAGTCATATCAAGCTATCTTCTAAACGTCCCGAATGATTGAAATGTTCTTTAATCCTCTAGGCTAAATGATTGAAGAAATCGGAGATATTATTAATTGCATTCACCACATTTTTTACCTCCTTTTCCAATTTCTTGATTCGGCGCAGGATCATCGAAGACTTATCAGGGACTAAGGGTTGTACTGGCAGAGAATTCTGTGAAAATTGATCAACTGTCATAGCCATGTCATTTTCATCTTCAAGTGATGAGAATCTTTCAGTTGGATCCAAAGGTTTCCAAGGTAGCAGTACCTTTTCCCAGTTTTCATAGGATACTTGGGACTGGCTGCAAAGTGAGAAAATTGTTGAAGGGTGTCCAAGCCCATAAGTTGATCCGTGAATGATCATGCCTAAGACTGACTTCAAAATTATAGATCCAATATTGATCAGCAGTCCCCTTTGGATGCAGTAATTCAGAATGACACTTTCTTTAGAAACTTTACCAACCTTCATTATCGGTAACAGTTTCGAAGAAATGAATAAGTGCCAGTGTTTAGAGACGGGATTCAAAAGTGTTGAAGAAAAACTAACATATCCATTCTCTCGCATTTCCCAATTATCAGTTTTGTCCGTCAAATACTGGTAAATTTCATTCATCTGGTCTCTCGTTGGGACGAAATTGGAATAGTGGCAGAAAGGAACATTTTCTATCATATATAATTCGTTGATCCGTGCAAGGTAATCCATCTCCCTGGCACATAAATAACTCCTTGGTTAATTCAATGTAAATTTGCATAAAATTCTTTTACTACAGGAACTACCACGGTGGCAGTAGTGTAGCACAACACTTCCCATCTTTGCCGCACTATCATTTCTTCAATATCCGTTGTGGGATTATTCAATCCGCGATTCATGAATCCTCGTTCCTTGATTAATCTTTTCTTCGTCAGCAACTTGTTGAAGATTTGATGTGCTTCCATACTAATGAACTTTCGCCGATTGAAAACTCGCATTCTGGGATTATCAGGGGAATTGGACGCCATAGAAATGAAATTGACAGAGTATTTCTTCATTTTTGGGGAGAAAATATGAACTAAAGTTTGAATTTTTTTGTTTAAAAAGACTATTCCCGCCCAAAAACCGTAAAAAACCGCTCATCGGACACAGGAAACCGCCTCTTACCGGTCTCGCCGTCGGCGGCATCGAGGGCGTCGTCGGCGCACTTTTGTATTAATTTTTGCCTGGAATCTCGGGAAAAACCTACCTTCGGCGCCGTCGAGGGCGCCGTCGGTGCCCAAGGCAAAACTTTCACAGTTTCGCTCGTGTCCGAATGCGTCACAATTTTTCTTTATGGATCCAATTTTTTAAGATATTTGAAGGGTAAATAAGAGTAGTAGAGCTTAATACTACTATAAACTAGCGATAAATTCAAATAAAAACTATTATAATCATAATAAAGATAAATATACATATGAGTTGCCTCCCATAAAGCGCTTGGTTTAACGTCGTCAGCCCAACCTATTCAGGGTTCATTCAGGTTGAATGATCATTAAAACTTCTTTAAAATTTGGTCTTTTACCATCATAATATGGTTTTAATCTATGTCCATTTACTTTAAATCTATTTCCCGTTTTCTGATCTTCAATTTCAACAGTTCCGTAAGTGTAAACTTGAGTCACAGTAAATGACCCTAACCAACGAGACTTCAATTTCCCAGAGAATAACTTCTACCTTGTATTGTAAAGCAAAACTTCTTTTCCTGGTTCAAAGTTCTTTTGGTTAATCTTTTGATCATGCCATAACTTTAATTTTTTCTTATAAATTCTGTCATTATCGTAAGATTCATTTTTTAATTCTTCCAATTCATTTAATTGTAACAATCTCTTCTTACCAGCATCGATTTCTTAATTCTTCCAATTCATTTAATTGTAACAATCTCTTCTTACCAGCATCTTTCAAATGTTCTTTCAATTCATTTAATTGTAACAATCTCTTCTTACCAGCATCTTTCAAATTATAATATCTTTAATCGCCCAATATGCTTTATGCTCCAATTCTACTGGTAAGTGACAAGTCTTTCAAAAAATCAGTCTTAATTCATTCAATTGTAACAATCTCTTCTCACCAGCATCTTTCAAATTATAATTGAATTCTTTAATTGCCCAATTGTTATGCTCCAATTCTACTGGTAAGTGACAAGCCTTTGCAAAAATCAGTCTATAAGGAGTCAGTGCTCCAATTCTACTGGTAAGTGACAAGTCTTTCCAAAACAGTCTATAAGGAGTCATTCCAATAGGAGTTTTATAAGCAGTCCTGTAAGCTCATAATGCTGAATCAAATCTAGTGGACCAATCTATTCTACTAGAGTTCACAGTCTTTTCAAGTATTTGTTTAATCTCTCTATTAGAAACTTTTGCTAATTCACTGATTTGAGGGTGATAAGCAGTAGAGATTCTATGAAAAATATTAAATTTTTCTGCCAATCTCTGAATATATTTATTCCTTAAAATTAAACTTTTCTGCCAATCTCTGAATATATTTATTCCTAAAATGGGATCCTCCGTCAGTGAGAGATTCTATGAATAATATTAAATTTTTCTATCAATCTCTGAATATATTTATTCCTAAAATGGGATCCTCCATCAGTGATAATCATTATAGGCATTCTGTATGTAGTGAAAATATTTTTCATTAAAAATCTTGAAACACTTTTAGCGTCACAGCGAGGTAAAGCTTGTGCGAATCTTGAAACACTTTTAGCGTCACAGCGAGGTAAAGCTTGTGCTTCAATCCACTTAGAGACTTGAAACACTTTTAGCATCACAACGAGGTAAAGCTTGTGCTTCAATCCACTTAGAAACGTAAGTCTACGCAACTAATATGTATAAGTTCCCATATGAAGGGATAAATGGTCCCATGAAATCAAATCCCCAAACATCAAAGATCTCAACTTCTAACATGAAATTTAAATATATATCAAGTTCCCAAATGAAGGAATAAATGGTCCCATAAAATCTAATCCCCAAACATCAAATATCTCAACTTCGTTCCTCAAATAAAGGAATAAATGGTCCCATAAAATATAATCCCCAAACATCAAAGATCTCAACTTCTGAAGAAGTAAATGGTTTCCATAAAATCTAATCCCCAAACATCAAAGATCTCAACTTCTAACATGAAATTCATAGGCATTTCATTAAAATCTACTTGAAACACTTTTAGCATCACAACGAGGTAAAGCTTGTGCTTCAATCCACTTAGAAACGTAAGTCTACGCAACTAATATGTATAAGTTCCCATATGAAGGGATAAATGGTCCCATGAAATCAAATCCCCAAACATCAAAGATCTCAACTTCTAACATGAAATTTAAATATATATCAAGTTCCCAAATGAAGGAATAAATGGTCCCATAAAATCTAATCCCCAAACATCAAATATCTCAACTTCGTTCCTCAAATAAAGGAATAAATGGTCCCATAAAATATAATCCCCAAACATCAAAGATCTCAACTTCTAAAGAAATAAATGGTCCCATAAAATCTAATCTTCAAACATCAAAGATCTCAACTTCCAATATGAAATTTAGAGGCATTTCATTTCTTCTAGATATATTGCCTACTCGTTGACATCGATCACAAGTTTTTATATATCTATAAACATCTCTAAATATAGTAGGCCAATAAAATCCAGCTTATAAAATCTTATAAGCAGTTTTATCGCTCCCAAAATGTCCTCCAAATTCAGAATCATGACATTTTTGAATTAAAATTTAATAAGTAGTTTTATCAATCCCAAAATGTCCTCCAAATTCAGAATCATGACATTTCTGAATGATCAGCCTTGTAAAATTTTATAAATAGTTTTATCACTCCCAAAATGTCCTTCAAATTCAGAATCATGACATTTTTGAATGATCAGTTCAGTTTCTTCCATAAAGAATCCCAAAATATCCTCCAAATTTAGAATCATGACATTTCTGAATGATTAGCTCAGTTTCTTCATAAGGTACACAGTCTTCCAAATTCAGAATCATGACATTTCTAAATGATCAGCTCAGTTTCTTCATAAGGTACACATCCTTCAAATTCAAAATCATGACATTTCTGAATGATCAGCTCAGTTTCTTCATAAGGTACACATCTCAAAAATTCAGAATCATGACATTTCTGAATAATTAGTTCAGTTTCTTCATAAGGTACACATCTTCTCATAATAGGACCCTTACATTGCTTATATAAATAAGACTCATCCCAAAAATATGCTTTTGCAACATGTATGAATTTCCTTTGCTATTGCAATGTCAGCATAGGTGGCAAAATATCACTTATAATATAGTTAACAATTTCAGCATACCATGGTATCTTACACACCTAACATTATAAAGCTGTTCATCAGGGAAACTGTCTGTAATTTCATTGTCAACATCATATAATTATGGTTTTCTAATCTTGACAGATGATCAGCAATTTGATTATCAGTTCCCTTTCTATCTTGCACAATAATATCCATCTAATTAACCTTGGTTTGGCATCCTTCTTTTGCATCAGATATTTAATAGCAGAATATCCATCTAATCAACCTTGGTTTGGCATATTCTTTTGCATCAGATATTTAATAGCTGAGTGACCAGTGTGCACAACACATTTAGCTCCAATTCTCTTTTTTGCATCAGATATTTAATAGCCGAGTGATCAGTGTGCACAACACATTTAGCTCCAATTAAATATGATTGAAATTTATTTAAAGCATATACGATAGCTAGTAGCTCTTTTTCAGTCACAATATTGTTAATTTGAGCATCATTAAGAGTTTTACTAGCGTAGTATATCACCTTAAAAATCTTTTCACACCTTTGTCCAAGAACAACTCCAATAATATAATCACTAGCATCACACATCAGTTCAAATGGTTCCTCCCAGTTAGGTGAAACTATAATAGGGGCTGTAATTAATTTTTCTTTTAATAACTCAAAGACATTTAAACAACTTTCAATAATGTTTCCGTTCATTTTTCTCTTTCTTTTTTTTCTTTTAAAAGGAGTCGCCAGCTTGTCGATCGTTGTATAATTCCGCCATTCGAATAAATCTCCCTCCCGAACCATATGAATGATTTGAAGAGGAGAGGAACCGAATAAGAAGGGACATACCACAAAGTGACAAACAAGAGAAAAAGTAAAAGGTGGAGAGTCTACGTGCAATAAACCTCGCAAGGATAGGTTAAGAATGTCCGCCCAAACAAGATCGGGCGGAGGCACCTTAAACCAATATCCGCGAAAGAAGTATCCACATAGACTACCCATAACCAGAGAGTCAGGTGTATGTACCTGTTCTGGGGTCAAGAGCACTCCTAGAGGAACGTGTTCCTACTGGTTAATTACATCTTGGGGGATACCCAAGAATACTCTCGATAAAAGGAGTTTCGCTTCATATTATCATAGATCTGGGGTATAGGAAATCAAATGAAGGTTATTCCGTGTAGGAACAGTCCCAATGCTTTAAAGCTCACGCTAAGTAATCGAGCAGAGAGTGAGTCTCTCATATCCTGAAATGGGTAGCGGCTCATCGACACATGGGGCCCACGGAATAACCTAAATCATCTTGATGGGGATATCNGCGCTTGCACCCCGTGTGGGCGATCGAACCCACACGCCTAGACACCGCTAAAACCTAGGGCCAATTAGAAATTAGAGAATCTCACCACCGTGACGGTTGCAGACGCGTTCTCTGTGCCTGCGCCAAGCTCGCCGACGTCCAATCCATGCTCCAATGTGCCTCGTAAAACGCGCACAGGAAAAAAACAATGCCAATAAACGCAAAAGAGGAAGGGATCTGTGAGATATGCAAAGCAAACAAAAAAAATAAAATAAAATAAAATAATAATAATAATAATTTTGGCATATAAAAATATAACCAAAATATACCTTCGAGGGGCACTCGACGACGGTGAAAGAGAGGAAGATTTCCTCGCATAAGAAAAGATGCTTGCACCTCCTAAAATAGGGAGTTTGCTCGCTGCCCGGCGATGTCAAAGTGCTTCGGTGAATTATCTTGTCGCCGGGAAGACAAAATAGCAAGGTGGAGGACTTAGCTCGCCGGCGGTGCACACCGGGAGCGAAAGAAGCGCGAAGGAGAGCCCGAAATATGTCGTTTTCCTCGCTGATTTTCTCCGGCGTATATACGACGCCGGCGAGTGACAAGGACGGTGAAGAGGAAGAGATCCGACAAATGGCGGGATCTCGACGTCAAAGTTGGCCGAGAAAAATGAAGGATAAGAAGAAAGAAAAAGAAAATAAAAGAGAAAAAAAAAATAATAAAAAAAAATAAAATCAGAAGAAGGAGAAGAAGAAGAAGAAGGAATAGAAGAAGAAGAAGGAATAGAAGGAGAAGAATAAGAAGAAAAAAAAGGAGAAGAAGAAGAAAAATAAAAAGGAGGAGAAGAATAAAAAGAAGAAGAATAGGAAGGCAAAGAAGAAGAAAGAGAGAGGTGCGTCCAGCGACGAGCGATGCCGGCGATGGAGCAGGATCGGCGGTGAGCGGGGCCGGCGACGGAGGAGAGGGATCCGGGAGGTCTCGCGGATCCGGAGGGTGGTTTTTTTGCTTTCGCGGGCAGGATCGCCGGCGGCGTCGAGTTTCGCCGGTGAGGGGCGGCGCCGGCGTGGAGGNAAAAAAAAATAATAAAATAAAATAAAATCAGAAGAAGGAGAAGAAGAAGAAGGAATAGAAGAAGAAGGAATAGAAGGAGAAGAATAAGAAGAAAAAAAAGGAGAAGAAGAAGAAAAATTAAAAGGAGGAGAAGAATAAGAAGAAGAATAATAGGAAGGCAAAGAAGAAGAAAGAGAGAGGTGCGTCCGGCGACGAGCGATGCCGGCGATGGAGCAGGACCGGAGGTGAGCGGCGCCGGCGACAGAGGAGAGGGATCCGGGAGGTCTCGCGGATCCGGAGGGTGGTTTTTTCGCTTTCGCGGGCGGGATCGCCGGCGGCGTCGAGTTTCGTCGGTGAGGGGCGGCGCCGGCGTGGAGGAGGCCGGCCGACGGTGGCTTCCAGCGGTCCGGGCGCGAAGTGTCGCGTGGATCGCGAAGAATCGCGTGAGGGAAGANGCCGAACACTTCATCCTAGCGAACTGAACTTCTTCCATAGGTAAAATCGATGTTCTGGACGCACTGGTATTGTCCGTTTCATCGTTCGGGGTCGTTCAAACCACTTTTTCAGCAATTTGGGTAAAAACGATAATTTGCGCAATTTTTACCCATATTCGAAGCGTTAACGACATGGATTCCCTCTTTAGATAATATCGACGTCCCGGACACACATGATATATATAAAAAAATGATGCCAACAAAGGACCCCCAACAAGTGTGCTGCGTCGCTGAGGCACAGTGCACTTGTTGGCAGCATCCTCNCGCACTAGCCTCTTCCTTGAGGGAAAAGTAGCACCAATATGAGCTACTATAACGAAAAGAGTGTTGCATGCACAACTCCTCATTTTCAAAGGAGGGCACGCAACAAGCATCCGGTGGGGACATAATCCACACAACCGGGGACAGTAGCAAAATGACTCACAATTCTGGGGCCAAAGACACCTCCTAAACTGGAATCGGGACAGGTATAGAAACATGAAGCAAAATATGATGCTAAATTTGCAACAATATGTTCCTAGTCCTCCTGGTCTTCCTGCCTAATCAGGGGACAGGCAGATCCTCGGGGGAATTGAAACAGAAGAAGAGAGCCGAGATAGAAGTCACAACGGCGACAGTAGTGAAAAACATATTGCTAACAGAAGACTCACCTGCCTATGGCAAGGAGATCAGTGAGAATACAGAGGGATGGGTCTAGAAAAGACCGTCAGGTGCTTCGACAATTTGGTATCGAGCATCGGCCTCTTTTTTGCAAAAGAAGCGGGCGCGACACCAGCCACTACAGCAAAAACAACTCGATATGCACGACTCCCCTTTTAAGGGGGAGGGCACAAAGAAAATGCCTCAGAGGACGTAAGAATAACTCAATATGCACGTCTCCCTTTTAAGATGGAGGGCACAGAGCGAAACGCTTAAGAGGCGTAAAATTGACTCAATATGCACATATCCCTATTTAAGGAGGAGGGAACAGAGTGAAACGCCTAAGAGGGCGTAGAAATGACTCAATATGCACATCTCTCCTTTTTTAAGGGGAGGGCATAGAGTAAATGCCTGAAAGGGCGTAGAAACATCTCAATATGCACGTCTCCTCTTTTAAGAGGGAGGGCACAGAGCGAATGCCTCAGAGGGCGTAGGATCACGTAAGGTAATCCCACAGGGGTGCTCGAAGGAACTGAAGGTTAACACCCTCAAAAGCACAGAAAGCACTCTGGGAGAAAAGGGAAAGGGTTCCCCCGGCGGTAGCGATCATATCATCTTTTTGCTCTTCCGCGTAGTGGTGCAAAAAGGGACAACGATCGAAAATAGGAAAAATTTATGAAATCAATAAAAAAAAAATACAACAACATCGATGCATGCGATAATGCAACAACCGAACTGTCGGGTGAGAAAGGGACAGAATGCATCGATTTGCTACCCCTAGCAACTGACACATGGACTGAAAACCAAGGTCTCACAAAAGGCTCAACTGTGACTCAAAGGAAGAGAACCAGGTCACGATAATATGAGTGAAACTCCTAGTATGGAGAGAGGCTATAACCCCAAAAAGCAAAACTCCAAGTATGGAGAGAGAGACTCATCCCCAGCGGAGTCGCCAGATTTGTTTCCGTTCATTTTTCTCTTTCTTTTTTTTCTTTTAAAAGGAGTCGCCAGCTTGTCAATCGTCGTATAATTCCCCCATTCAAATAAATCTCCCTCCCGAACCATATGAATGATTTGAAGAGGAGAGGAACCGAATAAGAAGGGACATACGACAAAGTGACAAACAAGAGAAAAAGTAAAACGTGGAGAGTCTACGTGCGATAAACCTCGCAAGGATA
>JXCR01094243.1:109058-130784 GCA_002079205.1 Phalaenopsis hybrid cultivar
TTCATCTTTATCGATGAAAAGGAAGCTACAACATTTTTCTTATAGCTCATGGAAAGAGTAGGCATATCAAATGTGGGCAAAAGTCACTCCAACAGGATCATAGTAATACCTGGCATAACATCTGGTACAGTGGCACTAAGTACCACACCAAGGGTCCCATGTAACACCTCGGTGGTTCTCAAGGACTGCACAACAGATAGCAAATATCCCGGCCTCGTAACGGACCGACAGGCAAACCTCGATCTCCTACTACGAAGGCCTATAGGAAAAGATGAATAAAAAAGTTTGCTCGGACATCTGAGGACCCGGATAAGGAATTTCTCTCAAAGAAAAGGACCCAGTCCTTGTAGAGGGGAAATTGGTCCAATAATCTTCTTAACAAGAAGATCTGTAATAGAGTTATCAATATGGACTGTAGATTTAGAGCAATCTAGATCCTAAGGAGGGAGAGTCCTCACAACTATCATTGTTTAGAGTGCATAGCTAGGCTGTGAGGAGATGGGGAGAGAGAGTGCGTAGCTTTTTTTAAGGGTAATATATATTTTATAATAATAATAATAATAATAATAATAATATTATTATTATTATTATTATCTCTCTGTCTCTTTTTTGCCGAACACTTCATCGTAGCGAACTGAACTTCTTCCCTAGGTAAAATCGACGTTCTGGACGCACTGGTATGGTCCGTTTCATCGTTCGGGGTCGTTCAAACCACTTTTTCAGCAATTTGGGTAAAAACGATAATTTGCGCAATTTTTACCCGTATTCGAAGCGTTAACGGCATGGATGCCCTCTTTAGATAATATCGACGTCCCGGACACACATGATATATAAAAAAAATGATGCCAACAAGTAAATTCAAATTTCTTGTCCTTTTCTAAAAGTTGGCATAGAGGTTTAATAACTTCTGAGAAATCTTTAATAAAGCGCCTGTAAAATCCAACATGTCCTAGAAAACTTCTAACTTCTCTTACACTAGTAGGAGGTGTTAGTTTGATATAACTTGGATTTTTGCAGGGTCCGTTTCCATACCATTTTCCAAAATTTTATGCCCTAACACAATTCCTCCTGCAACCATAAATTGACATTTCTCCCAATTTAGAACTAAATTAGTACTTTCACATAACTCTAAAACTTTTTTCAAGATAAATTAAGCATGCGTCAAATGATGTTCCAAATATAGAGAAATCGTCCATAAATATTTCCAGCCCCTCATCAATTAATTTACTAAATATGGACATCATACATCTCTGGAATGTTGCAGGTGCATTACATAGTCCAAAAGGCATTCTTCTAAACGCAAAAGTTCCAAACGGACTAGTAAATATTGTCTTTTCTTGATCCTCAAGAGCAATAGAAATTTGATGGTAACCAGTATATCCATCTGAAAAACAAAAATATTTGTGCCCAGCAAGTCTATCTACTATTTGTTCTAAAAATGGTAGGGGAAAATGATCTTTCCTGGTGGCAGTGTTTAATTTTCTATAATCAATGCAGATGCGCCACCCAGTGACTTGTCTGATAGATATCAACTCATTATTTTCTTTTATTTTAACAGTCACTCCTCCTTTCTTTGGTACACAATGAATTGGACTTACCCATGCACTATCTGAAATAAGATATATAATTCCAGTGTCTAACCATTTCAAAATTTCCTTTTTTACTACTTCTTTCATTATATGGTTTAACCTCCTTTGTGGATCAACTCTTGGTTTAGAGTGTTCGTCTAATATAATTTTGTGCATACAGATTGAAGGACTGGTTCCTTTAATATCTGCTAAGGTCCAACCAAAAGCTCCTTATACCTTTTCAATGTATCTATCAATCTTTGTTCTTGTAAATCATTTAATTCTGAAGATATAATAATAGGTAATGTAGATGAGTCTCCAAAAAATACATACTTCAAGTAGTTATGTAATGTTTTCAACTCAAGTTCAGGTGGTTTAATAATTGATGGAAATAGATTCTTATCAGCATTTCCTGTAATATCCAACATTTCAAATCTTTCCTGCATTAATCTAATTCTTTATTTTCTAATTTATCCAGAATAATTTCATCATTTTCTTCAAATTGTTCTTTAAAATACTTTTTATCTTTGAAATGTTCTTTAAAANGAGGTATTTATTTATCTTCCTCCATATCTAAGACAATAAAATCCACCGGAAAGATAAATTTTTCAACTTTTACTAACACATCTTCTTATAACTCCCTTAGGATATGTAACGGATCGGTCTGCTAATTGAAGAGTTACAGAAGTAGGTGAGACTTCTCCTAATCCTAGTCTTTTGATAATTGAAGAGTTACAGAAGTAGGTGAGACTTCTCCTAATCCTAGTCTTTTGAAAATTGATATAGGCATAAGATTAATGCTGGCTCCCAAATCACATAAAGCTCTTCCATAAAATTTTTCATCGATACATATGGTTAATGCTGGCTCCCAAATCACATAAAACTCTTCCATAGAAATTTTCACTGATAGCACACGGTATAATGAAACTACCAGGATCTTTTAATTTTTCAAGAAACTTTTTCTGAATAATTGCACTACACTTTTCGCTAAGTGCAACAGTTTTGTTATCTGAGAACTTCTTCTTCTTGTTCATAATATCTTTCATAAACTTCACATAATTGGGCATTTGCGTTAAATCTTCTACGAAGGGAATATTCACCGTTAACTTCTTAAGAATTTCCAAAAAATTTGAAAATTATTTATTCTGTTTATGTTGCTTCAGTCTTTGAGGAAGCAGTGGTGGAGGTTTTTCCATGGTAACTTTCATTGGTGTAAATGGATACTCTAAATCTGGGTATTCATGATCCTTTTCTTTTTCGGTATCCACTTTTTCTTTTGCAGTTTCTATTTCTTTTTGTACTCTTGTCTCTAATTCTTTTCCACTTCGTAATTGAATTACCTTGATTTGTTATTTTCCTTGATCTTTAGGATTTAGTTCCACAGTACTCAGAAAAAGTTCATATTGTTCGGTTACTAAGTGCAGTAGCGATATGCCCTAATTAGTTCCAATATTCTTAATAGCAGTTCCTTGATTTTGTAATTGATTTCCTTGAATCTGTAATTAATTTCCTTGATTCTGTAATTGTTGACCCATGTTTAATATCAGTTCTTCCATAGATAACTTCTTTCCTTAATTTGAGTGCACTGTTAAATCTTGAAGGATAAGAAGGTCTATAGTTAACATTTCCTTGGTTGGATGAATTTCTAATTGTTGACCCATGTTTAATATCAGCTCTTCCATAGATAACTTCTTTCCTTAATTTGAGTGTTACACAATTGTGGACCCATGTTTAATATCAGCTCTTCCATAGACAACTTCTTCTCCTTAATTTGAGTGTTACTGTCTGGAGGATAAGAAGGTCTATAGTTAACATTTCCTTGGTTGGATGATTTTCCTAATGGGTTCACTATGTTTAACATCAGCTCTTCCATAGACAACTTCTTTTCCTTAAATTGAGTGTTACTGTTAAATCCTGGTGGATAAGAAGGTCTATTGTTAACATTTCCTTGATTGGATGAATTTCCTAATGAGTTTACTGAGTTGTTTGCCCATTATTGATTTGTCGAAGAATTGTTATTCCAATTAAGATTTGGATGATTCTTCCAACCTGGGTTATAATAGTTTGAGTATGGGTTGTTGGGTCTAGTAATAACATTTAATGTTTCATATGAAGGTTGAACATCCACAAATTGTCCAGATGAATTTTCTTCCATCATAAGAGGTGTTGATGAATAATTCATCTCATAATGATCTAATTTCTTTGATATTGTAGTAATCTGTGAAGCTAACATAAATATTGCATCAGAATCATGGATGTTAGCTACTCTTTTAGGATTTACCCGCTCAGAGGGCTATTGAAAATTATTGGTAGTCATTTCTTCTATTAATGAATAAGCCTCATCAAAAGGTTTTGACATTAAAGAACCGGTAGTCATCTCTTCTATTAACGAATAAGCCTCATCAAAAGGTTTTGACATTAAAGAACCACCAGTTGGCAGCCATCTCTTCTATTAATGAATAAGCCTCATCAAAAGGTTTTGACATTAAAGAACCACCAGCCGCAACATCTACAATCGATCTAAGTGATCCCACTAATCCATTATAAAAAGTTTGAATTATCAACCAAAACATCATCTATAATCGATCTAAGTGATCCCACTAATCCATTATAAAAAGTTTGAATTATCAACACACCATCTATAAACGATCTAAGAGATCCAACTAATCCATTATAAAATGTTTGAATTATTAACCAATCTGGTAAGGAATGATGAGGGCATTTCCTTAGAAGATCTTTAAATCTCTCCCATGCTTCATATATTGACTCTCCATCAATCTGACAGAACGATGTTATGTCATTTCTTAGTTTAATAGTTTTGGATAGAGGGAAATATTTGGATAGAAATTTCTGTGACAGTTTTCCCTAAGTTCTAATAGAACCAGGTGCTAACGAGTTTAACCACAACTTAACTTTATCCCTCAGTGAAAAAGGAAAAAGTACAAGTCTAATAACATCGTTCGAGTCTCTATCATATTTAAAAGTAGCACATAGTTCTAAAAAACTAGCGAGGTGTAAGTTAGGATCTTCATTTGGTGTACCTCCAAATTGATTGTTTTGTACCATTTGGATAATAGAAGGTTTAAGCTCAAATTAATTAGCAGCTACATTGGGATTTTGGATAGATAAGTGAATTTCATCTGCTGTAGGATTTGCATAATCTCTTANTCTCACTATGTTGTAGAACTCATACTCCATTTCCCGGATCAAATGTTTCACAACTTATTTTAACAATTCAATTGGTCAGATTGAAAAGTAAATTAAGAACGGAGTTGAAAAAACCATCACAATTTATTTTATATTTTAGAATTGTCACATCCAAATTATCTCTTCATTTCACCATATCTTAAAGTAGGGAGAAAGATAAATGAAACTACTTAGACTTCGTGAGAAAGATACAACAAAACACAAATTTTATGTATAAAAGAAAGTTCATACAACAATAATAAACAAACTAAACTTATCTAAAACTTTTTCTCAAAGTAAATCCCTTGTAGCCTCTCTTAGGAAATGTGGGAAGAAGAAACCTCTCACTTCTCTCCCTCTCCAACACTCTTAGAGAAGAATTCTCATTTAAACTCAACATAAAAACTCAAAACTATAAAAGAAATAAATGACTAATGGTGTGGAGTGATGTCGAAGAAAGTGGAAAGTGGTTGAAGGGTGCGAAGGGGCGCGAAGGGGGGGGTACTTTCTAATTAGTTTCGGCTCTAAATAGAGCCTAAGGTCGATTTTCCAATAGGTACATCCAAAAACTCTTCAAAAGCATCCAAAATCGTCAAATCTTCTAGAGATAGGGCCTGCACCGACACTGGAGCCATCAACACCAGTGGCCATTAAATTTAGACAGCGCTCTCTGTCAAACGGCGTAGTCGGCGCCCAGTCAGGTGCCTTCGGCGCTGAACATTTCTTATAAAATTCCATTTTGACTCCAAATTCCATCATTTTTGCTTCATTTTTGCTCTAAGTCCTAAAAATCAACAACCTGCAATAAAACATGAAAAATACATTCCTTTAAAGTGCAATATCACCAAAAATGAGTATAAAGTATGGGTCTAAAATTGCATATATTTTTGGTGCATCAAAATCACCCAAACGTAAATGGTACTTGTCCTCAAGTAACTCCTTTACTACATAAAAATATGACTAATGACAAAGATTTTAACCTATAGATTTCTATATTTTAGTCAACTAAATACAATAGTATAACTTAAGAAAATTTAAAATAACTCTAGTTAATACTAAAGGTATAAGAATATCTAGTAGTCAAATCTAATATTTTTTAATCTCTTTTACTTTCAAGGAAAATTGCAAATTATTCATATTAAAGCCACTTAGAATATTCATATGAGAAAGAACTTCATGAAATTTTACTATTAAATATGCTAACACTAAAATATAAGTTTAGAAAATGTAGCCAAGCCTTCCTCTTTAAGTTGATTCAAGTGAAACCAATTTTAATTAGGCATGAATCGAAACCAATTTTAATTAGGCATCTCCTCAAGCTTCACCACACATCTTTTTCTTTTCTTTTATTTTTTCAGGATCATTTTTAATCTTTTTTCTTTTCTTTTCTTTTCTTCATTTTTTTTATGTGAGGATTATTATATCTGGATAACCTTTAATGTTTATGAGTTTCACTATCTTCTTTTTAAAGTTAAAAACTTTTCACATTCCTTCACTCTATAAATTTATAATAGCTTTAAAGATTTTTCAGAAAGTTTTATTCTTTTCTTCTTACATGAATCTCTAAGATTTTCTTAATACTTCAAAAATACAAATTTCTTTACTTACAATAAAAAAAATTGTCTTATTCTCTCATACCAAATACCTTAATATCTAAAATTAACCTTTGTTATTGAAAAATTTTCACTTAAATTACTATATATTTAGAAACATAAATCTAGTTATCTAAAGTTACCCTCTAATACCAAAGGTCATGTTAAATGCTAAAATATTTTAAAAATATAGTTAATTGAGGACAAATAAAAATAAGTATCGTTTCTTTAAAAAGAAAATTTTATTTCCCCTTAAACTTAAATTTTTAAAATATTTAGCATGAAAAACTGAAAAATAAATGGTGAAAGAAAACATTTAATACATAAAGAAAATACTTACTTGTTGAATGTTCTCATATTGAAACTTAACTCTAAAATATTACAGGTGCTAATATGAAAAGCTACAAGACTCAAAACATTAAATAACACAAAATACATATAAAAATTTGCTGAGAAAGAGTTAACTACAAATACATTCATCAAAGTACTAAAAACTAACAACAAGACTCAAATGATTTCCAATTTAAAAAAAAATAGTTTCACAAATCAACTATTCACAATTTAACATAACATTTAAAATAAAGTTTCACACTCTAAAACCAAATAGTCTCAATAATAAAGTACAACCAAACATAAAATAAACAAAAATCTAACTAAAACATCACCAATCATCATCATCATCCTCTTCTTCCACATCCAAATTTTTCTGCTGATATGGGGTAAAAATAGGGTGAGTAAGAAATTGAACTGAATGATCAACCCTCATGTATCTGGCCATCACATCATCATAAGCAGTATCATATTTGAACTTATGTCTTGTCAAATAATCATTGTGTGCATTTCCAACCTCCATAGTTTTCATTCTACTTTCCATTCTCAAGATATCTCCCTGTTGGATCATTATTTGCTCCATAACTTCCTGGAGAGTAGGGATACTAGAAGTAGTAGTACTTGAAGTAGAAGGAATATCCCTAGTCCTACTTCAAGATCTCCATCTAACATGAGATTCATAAGTTTTAATATTGGCATGCCCAATAGGTTTTAGAGGTTCTATCCTCTCCTCATCCATTCTAAAATCAAATCCTGCCTGTTTACATAGTGTGAAGATTAGGGCAAGGTGTATTAAACCCTTAGTAGTCCCTCCCAAAGTAATAGAACGAGTGTTTCTATAAACAATAGAGCCTACATCTATCCTTCTCATCTGCTGGATAAGAAGTTCAAGATGTCTCTATCATTTGTAACCTCACTATGATGATTTATTGGTATCATTCTATTAGAAATAAAGTAGTGTCAGGCCTTAGATACTACATTTAACATAGAAATAGGAAAGTTTACCTTAACATTATTCTTCACCTTCCAAGCTCCTCTTCCATCAGTAAGAAAAGAAATAACTTCATCTAAGGCCTCATTTGTAGCAGAAAATGATTTGTACTAGCAGATATACACATCCTCTAAGTGATAAAATTCATTAATTTTCCTTGGAGTAAATTCCACCATTTTCCCACAAACAAACACATAGTCTTAAGAAGTTTCCTTAAAATTGGCATAGAACTCCATCACTACAACAATAATAGCCTCGGCAGTAAAGTAACAAAAATTCTCCCACTGCCGAGCATTGATTAATCTTTCAACTTCTCCACCTGGACTTTTAAATCCTTGATACAAAATTACTTTCTTAGTTATAAGTAGAGTACTGAAACAAATGTTGGCCTTGTAATTGACAAACTTTTGATCATCAAAATCCACCTTTCTCCTTCCCTTTCTAATTCTTGGTTGCATGGTAATCTACAAAAATTTAATAAAGTCCAAATAATTTCCCAAAAATTCCAAAAATCACAAGGTGGAATGTTTTGAACTTAAATTTACTAAGTAAGAGTTCTTCACCAAAGGATTTTCTCAAAATCTTCTAAAAAATTTTCAAAATTTCAGATATCAGCAATGTAAGATAAATCCTTGGTGAAAATTAAAAATTTTGAGTTCAAAGTGTAGCTTTTATCTAGAGAAGATGAAATCCAAACTTTGTTTGCCTTAAAATTGCCTCAAATTCGAGCAATATCAAGCCCTAGGTGCTAAAACCAGAGCTTCAAGATGACCAAAAGGTAAAAATAGTGTTTTTACAGTGTAAATAGCGAATTTTAAGGGGTTTGGGTGGTTTCCGGGTCGAGAGCGCTGCCGGCGACCATGCCGGCACTAGTGGCCAAAAAAATCATTTTTTTATTTTCGCAATTTTTAATTTTCTTTCAATTTGCTCCAAAGTTTATTTAGTCTTTTTGAACAATAATTTTTATCTTAAAATAATTCACAAACAAGCATTTTCACAAACAACACTAAACTAACTTTAATATATGAAAATACACTTTTTTACAAATACATTTTTCTAATCACACTTTCACATACATTAAGCAAACTAAATTATAATTCAGCGTCAAAATCAAGCATAACTCTAGAAAACTGACACAAAACTATACACATAATCAAAGTTAGAGTTCAAAAGAAAAGAAAAGTAAAGTAAAGTAAATCAAATTCACTCAATCACATTAAAAACATAATTACTTTAAAGTAGTAGAGAGTCCAAGTTCTTCAATTATTCTGCTTCATCTTCAGTATTTTCTCCTCATCTAATATCTCTCATAGACTGGTAATGGACGTACAAATTGTAGAAGGGTTAGTACGAGAATTGATCAGTCAAATTTTCATCGATCCACTCATTTTTCTTGAAAATCTACACCAATCCTACTTCAATTATTCCAGTATGATCAAATTTCTCCTTCATCCTCCAATCTAGGTGATCAAAACAGTAGTTGAGATTTCCTATTGCATTCATAATACCTTGAAGTTCTCTTTTTATTTTTTCATTTTCTTCTCCAAAGTTATTGAACTTCCAACTGTTTGTGGCATTAATGGTGTTGAAACATGTGTTGAATGATCCGAAATAATATTTAATGCTTCCTTTCCATTCCCAATATAATTACCATCAATAGAAATCATGGGCTCCCAAGGTAATAATACTTTCTCCCAACTTTCATATGGCACTTGAGATTGACTATAAAGTATGAAAAGTATAGAAGGATGCCCCAATCCATATATTGGCCCATTCCTAATAATACCCACAATAGATTTGAAAATAATCAATCTCACATCAATGGACTTTTCTATTTGAATGCAATAGTTTAAAATGACACGTTCTCTTGTAACTCTACTAATCTTCATGGTTGGGAGTAATTTGGCAGATATGAAGAAATTTCATTGTTTTGATATTAGATTAAGCAGTGAAGCAGAGATACTAACGTATCCCCCATCTCTGATTTCCCAATTATCATTTTCATTTGACAGAAAGTTATATACATCATGCATCATATCTCTCGTTGGGATAAAATTCATATAATGACAGATTGGAACGTATTCTTTCATATATAAATCATTAATTCAAACCGGAGTAAATGGTACAACCTTACCTCGAACAAATACGACTCATGTAAATTAACATAGAATTCCTTAACCACTAGTACAAAAACTGCAGCGGTAGTGTAGCACAGAACTTCTCAATGTCTCAGTACAATGATTTTCTCAATCTATGAACTTAGATTACTCAATCCATAATTGAAAAATCCTCTCTCATTGATAATTCTCTTTTTTGCAATGACTTTGTCGTATAATCTCTACGTGTCAAAACTGATAAACTTTCTTCAATTGAAAACTCCATACCTTGAAGTATTTTTGAAATTAGAGGCCATGGAATTAGAAATTTGGAAGTTTCTGGTCGTCTAAGGCAGTTTTTAGGCCTTTAAAAATACCTCTCGGTGGTTATTTAGAAGCGCAATCCCGCCAAAGTTTGCCACATTTGCACTGAACGCACGAAACTGCTCGGGATGCTGTCGGTGCTCCCGATGGCGTGATCGGGGCCATGGTCCATATACATGGGTGCTGTCGGCGCTAGAGTCCAAAATCACGTCTTTTATTTTTTGGTTCAATTTGATTCAAAATTTTTCCTCTAATACCAATATTTGTCTTAATTTATGATATGTAAAATTATGCAGGATTCAAAAGTATTATTATTTTCTTAAAACACTTATTAAACAAAATAGTAATATATATATATATATATATATATATATATATATATATATAGATTTATATGTGGGTTTCCTCCCACAAAGCGCTTGGTTTAACGTCGTCAACTCGACGTACCATTGTTTAATCATGTTGACTTAACATCAAATTTTTTTTTAAATTGTGGCATGTGTCCATAATAATATTTCAATCGATGCCCATTAACTTTTAATATCTTTCCAATTTTAGGATCTTTAATAACAACAGTTTCATAATGAGATACTTTAATCACTTTAAATGGTCATAACCATCTGAATTTCAATTTTCCTGGAAATAGTCTCAATCTTGTATTATATAATAAAACTTTGTGTCCATGTTCAAACTTCTTTTTAATAATCTTCTGATCATGCCATTTTTTTATTTTCTCTTTATAATTTTTTGCATTATCATAAGCTTCATTTCTAATTACCTCAAGTTCATTGAGTTGCAATAATCTTTTCTCACCAGCATCTTTTAGATTAAAATTAAATTTTTTAATACACAAAATGCTTTATGCTCCAATTCTACTAGTAAGTGACATGTTTTTCCAAAAATAAGTTTGTATTGCTTTATGCTCCAATTTTACTAGTAAGTGACATGTTTTTCCAAAAATAAGTCTAAATAGGGACATTCCTATAGAAGACTTATAAGTGATTACGTATGCCCATAATACAGTATCTAATCTAGCAGATCAATCCAATTTATAAGGATTTACAACTTTTTCTAAAATTCGCTTTATTTCACGATTTGATATCTGTGCTAAATTACTAGTTTGAGGATGATAAACAGTAGAGAATCTATGCATAATATCATATTTTTTAATCAATTTCTTGATTCTCTTATTTCTAAAATGAGATCCTCCATATGTAATAATTACTTTCGACATTCCATACCTTGTAAAAATATTTTTATTTAAAAATTGAGAAACACTCTGAGCATCACTTTTTGGTACAAAAATAGCTTCAATAGATTTGGACATATAATCACACAAATAGCCTGGAAGATGTGAGGATTTATGTCGTGACGAACGACAACCTCGGGATCCTAAGACGAGTTAGGGCTTATATTGTATAGTAGAGCTATACAAAGGCGTAAAGATGAGGTGAGGATTTATGTTGCATAAACAGACAACCTTGAAATCCTATGACTTGGTTGTTTAATACTAAGGAAGGAATTGGTTTAGCTGGGGAAGACAAGTTTTACTGTTGAAGATGGTCGTGCTGCCCACCATGTTAGCTCCAAGCTCCTCATCGTAGCGAGTTTAAGTTTTCTAGGGTGTCCAGTTATGATGTCAAATCAGGTAGCCCTATGGTTGTAGTTATTTAAATGTTATGGAGGATGTTAAAGTTGATTAGAGCGACACCGGTTAGGATCTTACGGTTCCCTCGTTCCAGTACCACTATTTTCTATTAGATTCACTTAGTCCAAATGAATTTACCAATCTCAACTTAATGAGTTTCATAATTTCATTAAGACCATGAGAAGCCTCGTTAGCAACCATAGGTTACCTCCTCTGAGGGATTCCCAATCATCCAATAGAGACGTCTTAATTTAGTTGCAATTGTTGTTTTGTGTGATGTTTGTGATTAAATTTTGACTGTCTTATATTTTGAATGTTGTGGGGATGAATTTTATCTTAATTGATTTTAGTTTTGGTTTTTGTGCAGGGTGGTATTGTTGTTTAACATGCAAGTTTTGTAAGCATAAGGATACAATGGTGGAAAGTATAGAAAAGATGGTACTGTAAACTGTAAAAGCATACCTGACGAGTCTTCTCGTTCTACCACCTGAAACTCAAAATGCATGTAAGGGCATTTTATGTAAAGTGGAAAAATAAGGTTATAGTGATCTACCAAATCCTAAATCATATTTTGGTGAGCCCATATTAATTCAATTAAGTATGATCTTATTAAGCGAGACATAGTAAGTTTAGTACACCTCCGAGGTATCCAATAGGTCAGGAGAAAAAGCAGGTCCATGCTTCCCCCTCACCACCTAGTGAAAAGTTTAGAGCTCATTTAAACTTATTATGTTACTTAATAATGCTTCTTGTAAAAACCCCTATTATTCAATGAACATTGATGCTTCAATTATCCCTAAGAGTAGGGTAATCATCATTTTTCATTTAATTTCAGAATTATGTGGGTGAAGACCCTTAAAAGGGGCAAGTTAATGCTATTAAGGCATTTAACCAATTTTAGCCTTTACTTGGGCTTGTAGTGTTTGAAAGGTGTTCAAATTTTTATTTACATTCACTTTTCTAATCGCCATTTAACCAAATTTGATTTAGCTTAAGTCACTACTAAACCCTTAAGGTCCTAGTGAATGTCTTAATCATTTTGAAGGAGATTTTTTAGTGATAATAATTAATCATCAAGACTTTTGAATGCTATTTGAACATCTAAAATGGGGGGTATTAAATTAATGAGTTACTAACACCCAACACCATACTCCCAAGTCTAGGATCATTTAATTTGATAGACTTCCAAATTTTAATGAATTAAGGAATTTACACATTTATCCTTCAACTAGAAAAAAAATGAGATTGGTTTCTACCAATTAACCCCTTTTGTTTCAATCATCCAAATATGTTAATTAAGATCAAAGGTTGCCCATTTCCCTTTCTTAGGTTAAGCCAAAATTTTAATTAAGACTAAATTTCAAAAATTACACTTTTGCCCCTAAGGCTCTATCACTTCATAATTTATCACTTTGGAATTTTTATCCCACCTCACTCATGGGCCAATTAAGACATCAGAGAAGAAAATGTGTTTTTTCAAATTTTAACTTAATTTACATATTTATTTTTATACAAAAATAAGATTTTTCAAAGGAAATTCCATAACTTGACCAAACCAAAGCCTAATCCCTTGAAATTTTTACTGGAGGTAGACCAAGACTAGTGAACCAGTTGGACCAATTCTCATAATTTTTTTTAGTTTTATTTGAATTATTAAAATTATTTTAATTTTTGGAGTGTTAATTAATTATAAAATATTGTAAATTTGCAAAGTTAAGTTTAATATTTTTATTAAATCTCTCTGAGGTCAAAAAATCCAAAAAAACTAATTTCACATTTTTTTATTTTTCTTTGAATTATTAGAATTATTTAAGTGAAAATCCATTTTTTAGCCTTTTAAAATTTATTTTTAAACTTTAAAATTCAATATCTTCACTTGGAAAATTGGAAAAAATATTCTAATTGCTCCTAAATACTTAAGAAACAATTTAAAACATTTTCAAGAATTTATTAATTTTGCGATTTTTATTTAATTTTTAATTATTTAAATATTAAAATAGGCTTAAAAAATGAATTTTTTATTTTATTTTCAACTTTATTTTTAGAAAATCCCTTTAATTACAGAAAACTCCCAAAACTAATTTTTAAAATCTTTTGAGTTGCATTTTAATTATTAAAAATCATTTTAATATTAAAATGATATTTAACTTAAAAAAATCAATTTAAGTTATCAAATGAATTCCAAATATTTTGAAATTTTTGTGGAGAGTTCTTTGAACTTCAAATTGCAGTTGAGATTAAAAACCAAGTCATTTAGTTGTTTACATTTCCCAATTTAATTTTTTTTGTGTTTTAGGGTTTTTTGAGAGTTAAGTGTGTTCTTAATAACTTAGCTCATGAAAAAATTTTCAAAAATTTCTCTGGTCACAGAAAACCTTCCAAATTTTTTTTGAATTTTACTAAGCAATATGCAAATTATTATGATTAATTTATGCAAATAATAGACATAAACTTGAAAAATATGGATCTTTGTCTAGTGATCTTCTTTGACTTTGGAAAAATCAGAGAATGTTTCCCATGATAGAGGCAACAACATGCCAAAATATCATATCATGGTGAAATGTCTACATGCATTGAGAATTAAAAGACTCAAAATAGTATTTAATTAATTAAAAATAAAATATGTTTCAAAAAAACTTCAAACTATTTCTACATTGTTCTCCTCTGTTCACTGAGCATTATAGTATTTTTATTTTATTTTTGTGAATTTTTTACACCAAGATATGAATTTTGCAGTTAAGGATCATTTTTTGAATTTATTAAATCCTATTTTTCTACTTAAACATGTGGCACCGCTTCAACCTACGGCAAGTCCGATAACACGCATGGTGCTCTCTGGTTGGACGTCACCATCCACATAGCCATTGACTCGGCCCGTGCTTTATGAACCACACTCCTATCCGACGTAATCAGAGCCCTTCATTTGATACACCCGTGATCCAATAGCTCCACATCATCGTCCCCAAATAGAGTGAATCCATTCCCGTAAACCCTAAAACCTTAAGCTCTCTCCCATTTCTCAACCAAATGACCTTGGGTTTGATCTTATGGACTCGTCTAAATGTGACGAACACATCCATAATTAAATTGATTCTAATTAAATGGAGAATCAAAATAAGCTCGTGAGGAGGGGAAGTTCAATACCTTTGCTCTGCAAAGGGAAGCTTCAATCAGAGGTGCTCGACATGTTTGTGGAGGTCCAAGGAGGTTAGGGACTGAGCCTCTAGTCGTGGTGAAAGTCACAGAGTCAAATTCAATCAAGGACAAATTTGGGTGTTTATCAAAGTCTAGTATAGAGGCTCTGTATGAGGGGGATTTGATGAGGCTTCTTCTTCTTTCACTGTGGTGATGGTGTGGGTGAGTTTAATTTGAATTTAGTGCACTGTGGAGGTGTGGTGGGGAATGTCCTATCTTCAGTAAGGGGAATTGGGGCAGAGAAGTGGTTAGGTTGCACTAATGAGGTCTCAAAGAGGCTTAGGGGAATAATTTAGAGGGGTCTCCTTGAGAAAATTTCAGCACACCCTCCATGGCCATGGAGGTGAAGCTTTTATAAAAAAAATGCATAGGGTGGCTCTGTGGGCCAATGTATGGTTGCAAAGTGTTGCTTATGTGGAGGACAGAGAGGCTCTAAATTTTAAATGGGATGAGATGGCCTCTAGGTTTTGAATTGGGTTTGAATTTTTGGGTGGTGGCTCACGGTTTTGGCTCCTCTGGCGACTAGGCCAGCCAGCAAGGCTAGGGGAGGTGGCCAGGAGGTCAGGTGAGCCAGAGGAATCTGTCACAACAATTTTTTTGGGCAGTTGTTTAGTTTTAGCAAAAATCCTTTAGGCTTAAGCAAATTTGGAAGCCAATCCTTTGATTTAGGTGGTTCTATAGGGTTTAGCTTGGTCAATAAGGTCCAAAATCTGGCTATAGAAGTCTTGCCTTGACCAATTTTACATGGCTAGGTCCATTTTGGTGCATGGGTCCAATGTGGGTCCAAATGACCAAAGTTTGGGTTTGGGCTAGGCTAGCCATGACTTTGAGCCCAATTGATTGATCAGCATTGTGTAGATAATAGTAATGAAGATTTTTGGTTAAGGATTAAAGTGATTTTGAGTTCAATTTGGAGGATTTTTGTATTTTGGTCACTTTGGGCATGTTGGGTTAGACTTGGGTCTAGATTGGGCTAGGCTTGAGCTAAGTCCAAATTGATTGTTGAAAATGGTCAATAATAATGTCATGAAGAGTTTTCAACATAAATTGGTGCCAATTTTGGGGATAAGGCATTCAATTTGGTGAAATTTGGAGACAACCAATTTGGGCAAAATTGGAGATTCTTGGACTTGGGTCAAAATTAAATGAAATTGAGGCCTCACCAAGGCCAATTGAAATTCAATTTTGATGTGTAGAAATATTATGAAGAGTTTAGGATTCAAATGGAGGTAAATTGAGTAGGCTATGGGGTTTAATTTGGAGAGATTGAGTCATGTGGCCAAAATTGGGGGTTTGACCTAGATCAAAATCAGGTTCAAAGCATGGGCCAATTGAGCTTAGATTTGGTTTTAATTGGTCATATGAAAGGTTAATTCAAGTTTAGGATTGAAATTAGGGGAAATTGGGACAAAATTGATGGACATTTGAGGTAAATTTGGGGAAATTGGGCCTTTAAAGGAAATTTGGGGGTTTTGGTCAAAATGGTCAAATTGGTCAAATTGGGTCATGTGGTAGTTGAAAAAATGAAATTGAGAATAATTGGAAGGTTTTAGGAATTTTTGAAATTTTGGGCCAAGTAGTGGCATTTTGGTAAATTTGACAATTTTTGGTGATTTGAATAATTTGGATGTTTTCAACAAGTTTGAAATGTTTTTTGAACAATTTTGGGTAAATATGGGAATTTTGGCCAAATTTAGGGTTTCAAGGGTACTTAGGTAATTTGGGGGAGTTCAGGGGCAAAAAGACCGAGTTAGGTATTTTTGGTAGAATTGGGGTGCCAACCACCATAAATGAGCTATGGACCAATGGAAACCCCATTTGGGTCCTCTATGTACTGGTCTTAGCTAAAACCTAGGCTAGGGCTAGTAGGTTTAAGGGACCATCTACATGAGTCTCCCAAAAGATCAAGGGACCAAAACTAGGAAATTTTTGGGTTTAGGGTTGTGAGTGATTGTGGGTGAAGGTGAGTGCAAGTGAGTGCCTTAGCTCTAGACAAACACCAAGGGTTAACCCTAAAGTCAAACAGTTCTATAGGAACTCTCTTTGAGCTCCCTCATAATGACCCCACCTACTAAGTGCTAAAGGTCAGGACCAATATGTAGAGCCTCAAGTTGAGCAAGGAGTAGTTTAGGATTTCTAATTGTGAGGGTTCCTTTTCTAGTTTTCTAAGAAAAGTAAATAGGAAAGTCCTATGACTAGACCTTAGGCTACTAAAAAGGAAAATCTAAACCTCAACCAAAAGTGAGTTCAGCATATATATAAATTTCCAAATGAAGGAATAAATAGTCCCATAAAATCTAATTCCCACACATTAAAAATTTCAACTTCCAATGTGTAATTTAGAGGAATTTCATTTCTTCTAGAAATATTTTCTACTTGCTGACATTGATCACTTGTTTTAATATATTCATTAACATCTCTAAAAAGAGTAGACCAATAAAATCCAGCTTGTAAAATTTTATATGTAGTTCTATTTGTTCCAAAGTGTCCCGTAAATTCAGAATTATGGTACCTTTCAATTATTTGTTGAGCTTCTTCATAAGACACACACCTTCTAATAATTAGATCTTTACATTATTTATATAAATATGGGTCATCCCAAAAATAGAATTTTGAATCATATATAAAATTCTTTAATTGTTGATTCTTAATATCTGGTGGTAGAATATCACTTACGATATAATATACTATATCGACGTACCATAATATATTTATTTCATCAATATTATATAATTGTTCATCAAGTAAATTTTCCAAAATTTCATTTGCAAAATTAGTTAATATTTCTTTTTCTAGTCTAGATAAATGATTAGCTATTTGATTATCATTTTCCTTTCTATCAACTACAATAAAATCAAACTCTTGTAATAGAAGTATCCATATAATTAATCTTGGTTTAACATTCTTCTTTTGCATCAAGTATTTGATAGCAGAATGATCCGTATGCACTATGCATTTGGTTCCAATCAAGTAAAGTCTAAATTTATCAAAGGCATAGATAATATCCAATAACTCTCTTTCAAGAGTAGTGTAATTAATTTGAGCATCATTTAGAGTTTTACTAGCATAATATATTACTTTATAAACTTTGTTGTGTCTTTGTCCTAAAACAACTCCAATAGCAAAACACTAGCATCACACATTATTTCAAATGGTTTCTACCAATAAGGTGGAACTATTTTAGGTGCAATGATTAATTTTTCTTTCAATAATTCAATTATTTTTATGCGTTCCTTATTAAAATTAAATTTTGCATCTTTTTCTAAAAGTTGGCATAATGCCTTAGTTATTTTTGAAAATTTTTTTGTATAACGCATGTAGAAACCAGCATGTCCTAGAAAATTTCTTACCTCTCTAATCGTAGTAGGAGGTGGTAATTTTTCAATAACTTGAATTTTTACAGAATCTACTTCCATGTCATTTTCATAAATTTTATGTTTAAGTACAATTTCTCCTGCAACCATAAATTGACATTTTTTCCCAATTTAGTACTAGGTTGATTTTTTCACATAATTCCATAACTTTTTCTAAATTAGTTAAACATAATTCAAATGAAGTCCCAAATACAGAGAAATCATCCATAAATACTTCCATTCCATGTTCAATCAAATTACTAAAAATTGACATCATTCATCTTTGAAATTTCACAGGTGCATTGTATAGTCCAAAATGCATTCTACGAAAAGCAAATGTTCCATAAGTGCTTGTAAATGTTGTTTTCTCTTGATCCTCAAGAGAAATTAGAATTTGATGATAACTGGTATATCCATCTAAAAGCAATAATATTTCTTTCCAGCCAATCTATCCAACATTTGGTCTAGAAAGGGTAAAGGAAAGCGATCTTTGCTGGTGGTCATGTTTAATTTTCTATAGTCTATACAAATTCATCGATCAGTAACTTGTCTTATTGGAATTAATTCATTTTTCTCATTTACTTCAACGGTCACTCCTATTTTCTTTGAAACACAATGAATTGGACTCACCCAAGCACTGTCTGAAATAGGATATGTAATTCCAACCTTTAACCATTTTAAGATTTCTTTTTTAACAACTTCTTTCATGATTGGGTTTAATCTCCTTTGAGGATCAGCTTTAGGATCGTATTGATCATCTAATAGAATTTTGTGCATACAAATTGAAGGACTAATTCCTTTAATATCTGTTAAAGCCCATCTAAAAGCCTTTTTATATCTTTTCAACATTTCTATTAATTTTTGTTCTTGAATTTCAGTTAACTCAGAAGATACAATAACAGGCAATGTAGATGAGTCTCCTAAAAATACATATTTTAAATGGGCAGGTAATACTTTCAGTTCAAGTTCAAGTGGTTCAATACTTGAAGGAATAAAATTTTTATTATCATTTTCCAATAAATCTAAAGTTTCAAATTTGTCCTAAATATAATCTAAATTCTCTTCTTTTATGTCGATCTCATCCTCACAAAATTCTTCTCGCCTTAATTTCTCTTCAAACACTTTCTTAAATTGCTTATTACTTAGATAATCAGTAACTTTCATCCTAAAACTTTCATTATCTTTTTATATTGCAGAATATTTCATAGCTTTAGCAATATTAAATGTTTGTTCTTGATCATTAACTCTCATTATTAATTCTCCTTTTTGCACATCTATCACAACTCTCCTTGTTGCAAGAAATGGTCTCCCCAAAATAATAGGAATCTCTTTATCTTCCTCCATATCTAATACTATAAAGTCTACAGAGAAAATAAATTTATCCACTTTTACTAATACATCTTCTATAACTCCTTTATGATAGGTTATTGCATCCTCTATAACTAATTTAGGATAAGTTATTGATCGATCAACTAACTGAAGAGTTACAATAGTAGAGGAAATCTCTCCTAAATCTAAACGTTTAAAAATCGATAGAGGCATAAAATTGATACTCACTCCTACATCACATAAGGCTTTTCCAAGAAACGTTTCACCAATTGCACAAGGTATAGTAAAACTACCAGATTCTTTTAAATTTTCAGGAAGCTTTTTTTGAATAATAGCGCTACACTCTTCCTTGAGTACAACAGTCTCATGATCTGCAAACTTCCTTTTCTTGTTTAGTATATCTTTCATAAATTTCACATAACTTGACATTTGTTCCAAAGCCTTAATGAAAGAGATGTTTATCGTTAACTTTGTAAGGATTTCCAAAAATTTTGTAAATTGTTTGTCATTATTCTTCTGCTTCAATCGTTGAGGAAACGAAGGTAGTTATTTTTCTAAGGAAACTTGTATTTGTTCTTTTTCATTATGGTCACTTTCAATCTCTTCCATTTCTTCATCAACTTTAGTTTCTCTTTGGATTCGTGTTTCAACTTCTTTTATACTTCCTAATTGAATAACTTTAATTTGTTCCTTATTTTGATCTTTTAAATTAAATTCCGCAGTACTCAAAAGATTTCCTGAGGTCTTTTAGTAAGTGCAGTAGCAATATATCATAATTGATTTTCAATAATTCTAATAGTTTCCCCCTTGATTTTGTATTTGATTTCCCATATTCAACATTACTTCTTCCATCGTTAACTTCTTTTCCTTAACTTATAGGTTAGGGTTAGAGTTAAATCCATGAGGATAATAAGGTTGATAATTAGAATTTTCTTTGTTGTTTAAATTTCCTGAGGGGTTCACTGAAATGTTATAATTATTCCAACTAAAATTAGGGTGATTTTTCATCCAGGGTTGTAATAGTTAAAATACGGATTATTATTTTGATTATTTATAACATTCAATTTTTCATAAGATGATTGAGTATCAATTATCTGCCCTAGTGAATTTTCCTCTAATACTGGTGGCATTTGAGAATAGTTCACTCCTATTTGATCAATATTTTAATATATCATTAATTTAAGATGCAAAATTAGACATTGCATCATAGTCATGAATACTAGCTACTCTCTTAGGATTTACCCGTTCTGAGGGCCATTAAAAATTATTAGTAGACATTTCTTCTATTAAAGAGTATGCTTCATCAAAATGTTTTGACATTAGTGACCCTCTTGCAATAGCATCTATATGAGATCTAAGTGATCTTACCAATCCATTGTAAAAAGTTTGAATTATTAACAAATATGTAAAGCATGGTGTGGACATTTTCTAAGGAGATTCTTAAATCTTTCTCAGGCTTCATATATTGATTCCTCTTTAAACTGACAAAAAGATATAATATCATTTCTAAGCTTAGCAGTTTTCGAGGGTGGAAATATTTTGCTAAAATTTTTTGTGATAGTTCTCCCCAAGTTCTGATAAATCCAGGTACTAATGAATTTAACAATGTTTTAGCTTTATCCCTTAATAAAGAAGAAAAAAGACTAATCCTGACAACATCATTAGACACTCCGTCATATTTAAAAGTAGCACATATTTTAAGAAAACTAGCAAGATATAAGTTAGGAAGTTCAGTAGGAGTTCCTCCAAACTGGTTATTTTGTATCATTTTGATAATAACAGGTTTAAGCTCAAATGAATTAGCAACAACATCAGGATTTTAAATAGTTAAGTGAAGTTCATCTGCTGTCAGATTAGAATAATCTTTTAATGGTCTTTGACAATTTTTATTTATTTGATTAGTTATTTGTCATTTTGTTCAAACTTTTAATTTCTTTTTGTTGTTATCGAATTTTTCTAATAGTCATTTTAAATTCAAATTGTAAGGTATTAAACCTTCAGAACCAATATTTTGCAAATACAAATATAATAAGTAAAAAAAATTTCTTAAAAAATTCTCTTATATATATATATATATATATATATATATATATATATATATATATATATATATA
>JXCR01094243.1:130845-159031 GCA_002079205.1 Phalaenopsis hybrid cultivar
GAATTTTTTGATTATATATATATATATATTATATTTTATCTCTAAATTTCATAATTTACCGTTACTTTCTCCGGTAACGTTGCCAAAAACTTTATCCTGAAAAATATAGTTGTTTAAAATTTATAAAGTTGACTCCGGTTTACAACGGTGCCAAAATTTTGATGTTGTATTTTCTGAATAATAACGTTAAATACTTAATGTTAGGATTCAATGTAAGTATACATATCGTTATCAAGTAATACAAGACTTTCTATTTAAGTCCCAAATATCGATCCCACGAGGAAGTTTTAAATTTGAAATGATAAATTAACTAGGAAATTCATAGAAATAAAATGAAATTATTGTCATTAATTTTGAATGTTCGTGATACTATCAGAACTAAATTATTAACTGCTAACAAAATTTAAATGCAAAGTTTAAAATAGTAAATCAGAACTAAATTATTAACTACTAACAAAATTTAAATGCAAAGTTTAAAATAGTAATTACTAAACTATGTTTATGTGATGAAGTTTTCTAATATGAAAAATCATCTTTCCCACTACAATGAGTTTTTGTGAAATAGATGAGATAAATGATTTAAATATCATCTTTCTCACTACAATGAGTTTTTGGTGAAATGAGATGAGATAAATGGTTTAAATATGTATTTGTTCAAATAGGAAGCAATTTTAGTTATCTACCCTGATTCAGTGTTAGAGAAAATCTTTGGCTAATCTAAGGTTTAGTTCCTAAATCTGTGGCTAGGCTAGGAGGATACTAACTCCTACTCCAGAGCTCCCACTTCCCTTCTCCTGAAGGCTAACTCTTGCTTTAGTTCTTAAACACTATGATTAAATTGGGGATTTTAGTATGTCACCCTAAAATCTCTAATCCTACGCCCAACAATGTATATTTCCTTATTTATTTGCACTTAATTCCATGAATAAAATACTCCTTCATGGAATTAAATGTGATTCTCACTTTGTTGTAGAACTCATACTCCATTTTCAGGATCATATGTGTCACAACATATTTTAACAATTCAATTGTTCAAATTGAAAAGTAAATTAAGAACTGAGTTGAAAAAAACATAACAATTTATTTTATATTTTAGCATTGGCACATCTAAATTATCTCTTCATTTCACCATATCTCAGAGTAGGGTGAAAGATAAAGGAAACTATTCAGATTTCATGAGAAAGATACAACAAAACATAAATTTCATATATAAAAAAAAGTTCATACAATAATAATAAACAAACAACACTTATCTGAAACTCTTTTTTAAAGCAAATCCCTTGTAGCTTCTCTTAAGAAATGTAGGTAGAAGAAATCTCTCACTTCTCTCCCTCTCCAACACTCTTAGAGAAGAATTCTCACTTAAACTCACCATAAAAACTCAAAACTATAAAGGAAATAAACGACTAATGTTGTGGAATGGTGCGGAAGAAAGTGGAAAGTGGTTGAAGGGTGCAAAGGGGCGCGAAGGAGGGTCTTTTCTGATCAAATTTGGCTCTAAATAGAGCTTAAGGTCAGTTTTTTAATAGGTGCATCTAAAAAATCTTCAAAAATCGTCCAAATTCATCGATTCAAATAGGGCATGTACTAAAACTGACACCGTCAGTTCCAGTGACCATGATATTTAGACAGCGCTCGCTGTCGTACAGCGCCGTTGGCGCTGAACATTTCTTCAAAAATTCCATTTTGACTCCAAATTTCATCATTTTTGCTCCAAGTCCTAAAATCAACTACCTGCAGTAAAACATGAAAAATACATCTTTTAAAGTGTAATATCACCAAAAAAGAGTATAAAGTATGGGTCTAAAAATACATATATTTTTGGTGTATCACCATCTTCCTTTATTTCCTTATTTATTCCTCTTATAGAAGAGCAGCTCGCTCTCTTCCTTCTCCTCAGCTCCTTCATAAAGAGCTAAATGGCCTTATCTAGATATCTAGCTATCTCTACTATTTTGCCTCATCAAAGCCGATCAACAACTTTGGTGTCTCAAGTCATACTCACTATAGTTCGTCACCCTCTTCATGGTTATTGGGTCAGTATACTGAACTACCACCAGATGTTTGCCAAGGATAGCTAACTCTAACAATTTAATCTATGGAGAAACGCCCTTCTTCTTCATCTTAGGGACATCAGTTGCTCTAGTTGAGATGCCCTAGTCATTACAACAAATTTTTAAGAACTGTAGTTTCCGATCCTTGATCTTGTTTTTCAAGTCAATTAGATAAATCTTTCGGGTGGTGCAAAAAATAATGTACCCATCTGCTTCAACCCCATAAGAAAAATATTGGAGAATATCTCGCAGGGACCATGATACCTCCATCCGACTCAAGTATCATATAGATTCTCACCACTGCAGTGGAGTTCAACTTAAATTGGGCTGGTATGACTCTATAATTTTTGAAGATAGACCAGAGCTTTGTACACAATGGAAATCAAAGTCCACATAGAAATTTATCTTTGTAAAAGATAAAGTCATTGTGTAGGTAGTTGGTGGCATGAACGTCCTCATCCACCTGATGAACAACACTTATGTTGTACACACACGTGTTGTCCAAAAGCACAACATCCAATTTGGTCAGGATAGCTCTCTTTGTTGACCTCACCAAACCACACAACTTGAGAGAATATTTGGAAGGCATAGAGCACTGGAAAAGAAAAAAAATCAAGGGTAAAAAATGAGAAATGAAATTTTTTCGCTGGCTCTTCGCTCGACCCAATAAATAGGGTACACAGGGAATTTAAAATGCCTCAAAACCCTACATTGGGCTCCAAAAATTTATCACATCAGTGTTAACTCGAGGAGGCATGATGATTAAAATTTTTCAAAATTAGGCAAAAGTAAGAAATTTTATTTATAATAAAAAGTATTTTGCTGCCTCAAACAAGACTAGACCCTGACTCTTTAGACTCATATAAAATACACACCCACCAAATTTATATTTTTCTAATTTTTTTCTCTTCCGTCCAGATGTAGGAAATCAAGATAGATGCTCAAACTTCTGCTAGTTCGCTTCACCCAGAAAACTAGCCTTCTCAGCTCGAAGAGTCTCCATCTTGGCATAAATGGCCACTAACTCCACCTATTTGTTTGAAATAGAGGCCTCACACAGAAGGCACCTGCCAGAGTGAAGGACTCTCTGTTGTTGTCCATAAACTAGGCCAAAGAGTAGTATGACTTTTGTCAGTTGTCATTCTCTCTCTCAGGGCAAGCTAAAGGAGGTGGTAGGACATACGACAATTCAATTAGGGCAGGAGCAAAAGGGCATGTAGGTATCTTAGGCACAAGAAGTTTCATGACCTTTATGAGCAAGGAAGCAATGGTTTCCATAGCCTCATCTGCAAAATTAGAGTCGGTGTAAATAGAATATACTGGAGAATCAAACAAAAAAAATTAAGTTACTAATAAATTGTTCCATTTACGACATATGAAGACTTTCATCAACCGGTGGTGGAGCATCTCCTTGAACAACCCCTCTCACTGAAGGCTGAAGTAGAGCACCATCTAGCAGTGGAGCATTAGACTGAACCACCTCTCTGACCGAAGGCTGAGTCAGGTTACCTTACGACGGAAGAGCTAGAACAGTCGTCTCCTCTTAAACTTGCTCCTGAGGTGATAACATCGTCTGTTGTTAGCTGAGTAGTTCATGAGCCAAAATAGGTGTATAACAATACACACACCTTTCTAGCTCCTCACCTCCAAGAGTGGTAGTGAATAAAAAAACTCCTTAAACTCCTATACAGTTTGTTTCTTTATCATTGGATGCTAAACCAACTTGGACCAGCTAGGCTTGGTCTCTTTGGCCGACCCCTTGGGGCTAATAATTTTTTTATAATCTCCTAGCCATTCCTCTTCGTCCGTTTTCTTCTTTGCGACTTAATGAGAACTTTCCAACTTCTTCTTCTTCTCACCCTTAGAGGACAGATCTTTAAGTGGGAAGCCTGAAGACCTTCATCGTGCTTCCTCACTCATAGGTTTTTTGGCACCGAACATCCTTGCTCACTATGATAAATGACTGAAGGGTAAGAAACTTCTAGAAGTGAGAAAAAAATATTGATTGTACCCTATTTGTAGGGAAAAGCGACATAGAAATCAGGGAGTACAACTCTTGACAATACTTACTATTCATTATATAAATAATTATTTCATTTAATTCTCTTATTATTATGGTAGTTATCACTCTGAAAGAAGTAAGAAAATCGAAGAACTAATCATGTAAATAAAAAATGAAGCTGCACGAATCTCAAGATGATCCAACAGATCGGACGAAGAGAGCGATAAAGGGTCGAGCAATCAAGTGTCATTCCAGTTGGTCAAATTCTAGGCCGACTAAGTGTTAATCTAACCAAAGAACACCACACATTTATAACGTCTTAACAAACACAAAATGCATTTAGAAAAACAATTGTTGCTTGGCAGAGAATTCTTCTACATAGATTCAACAACTGAAGGTTGGCTTCCAAGCAGATTACGGTAGTGGGTTTACTGCCTATGGAATAATCTTTTCAAAAGACAACGAGTCTTCACAATGGATTCCCTCATAAAAAAGTGACCGAAGATAGTTCAGTCGATCACATGACTTTTTTTCTGACCGAGCGAATACCACATGACCAAGCCAAGTAGTTACAAATGTGAAACAACATGTGCAATGGTTACAAGACTAAAATAAGTCTAATTTTGTTACAAATATGTAAAGGCGTAATGACTCATAAATAATTATAATGTTTCTATTAAATGAGAGACTAACACATAATATATTAGAATCCTTTAATAACTTATAAATATGTGGTTCATTTTTACATAAAAGGGTCACTGGATCTATTCCCAGAGACTTAGTGCAAATTGCGACTTATTCTTTCTTTCTCATCTGTTCTTTTAATTCTCTCAACCTTCCAAAACTCTATTCGTTGGGTGTGACCTGAAGGACATTATCCGTTTCAACATATTTATTTATATCCGGACACAATCATTAACATTTAACATGAAGTACAATGACAAATTAGGCAAATTATCATATATTTATATATCTGCTGCCATCGTCATCCAGAGACTTATTTAACTTATTCGCTAGACTTTATGAATGTATATTTTAAATTCTTTGATGTTTAGCTATAAATTAAAATTTTTTCCTGACAATTATTTTTTTTTCTTAATCAAAATTACGTTGTTCTATTTTTATTCCTTTCTAATCATTCAATATGTAACTTGTCTAATTACCTTTAAGAGTGTATTTTTTATTGCACAATGTACATGTGCAAAACTCCAAAAAGTCTTTTGGTTGTATGAAGTTTGAAATCATGAATTTAAAAGAATGATTAATAAATGCTTAGCTTAATCAACTTCTGCAACCGTCATTGTTTTTGTTCATTTCTTATGATAAAGCCAACTAAATTTTAATAAAGAACTTACATATATTTAAATCATATTTACTATGGCAGTTAAAATAAAAGTATAAATACAGCTTATACGGCTCATATATTCAATCCACTAAAGTAAACATGCACATTATGAACGGCATGAGCAACGTAAATAACGGTATAACATGCACATCATGAAAGCCATGAATTTGGTTGAAGTAGTGAAGTTCAGTGAAATACTGAAACAATAAATTTGCTTCAACAAAATAATATATGCAGTTCAACAAATTAAATACTTTAGCTGCTCCAGTCGAACACGGAGAACGCATTTTAGCACTAAACTTAATTAAATTTAACTTTCAATTGAGCTCAACTGACTTCAAAGAGTAATGGCTGTGTGGTAGGTGGGCGTGTGTGTTGTTTGTGTTAGAGAGAGAGAGAGAGAGAGAGAGAGAGAGAGAGAGAGAGTCCAATGATGGTAGCAAAGATCTTGATCCCTGTCTCTACAATATAATTCCAGGTGGCTATAAAGATCATTGGATCCTCTGCTGCAGCCATTCATTAACATTTGAAAGCTTGGTTTGGGTGTTGGCAAAAAGTGAACATGAGTAGAGAGAGAGAGAGAGAGAGAGAGAGAGAATCCAATAGAAATGATGAGACACATGACATGTGGAGAAGATATGGCTAAAAAGCCTAACAGGCCAAGAGGGAATTTATATGATTAGTATTCCATTGCCCTGGCTGCTTCCGTGTCTCTTTTCTATCTTTTATAGACAGAGTTATGGCCTTATGGGTAGGGGATCAATTAGTTAAAACAATCTGATTAGAGTGAAATTTAAATTTAATTCGACTTGTATCAGAATAGTTCAAACAATCAATTTAAAATTTCGAGTATAAAAGGATTGTTATGGTCTCTAATTGATTTTTGCTTTAAAGATGAAGTGAAGAGTATCAAAATAAGGTAAACCCAAGACATCACATGTAATAGGATTGGAGGATTTGTCTTTAAACTCAACTTACTTGTCCACTAAATTAGGACTAATTTCAACCTAATTGCAAAGCCCCAATTTCTAAACACCAGCTTCAAAATCAATTCAAATTCTAATCTCAAAATCTCATCCAGATTTCAAGCACATTTTTCAAAGTTCAAACAATCGGACCCAAACCCTATTGCTCTAATGTAGGTTGATCGAGTCAGTCAAAATTTTAGCTCACTTAGTTCTCAATTTCCTCCTCTCTTTGAACAAGAGTCACTTGGTTCTCAAACTTCACTACCTCGATGTAAATACATCAAGTTAATCTGAGTTTCGACTCATTCATGTTCTCAAATTCATCCTTCACCCTTTTAATCTCAGCCATCTATCTTCTATAGACTTTCACTAATGATTTAGCATAATATAAGTTAGACTCTGAATCAAGATTTTTCTCAAGAGTCTCAACTATTGAGATGAAATTAACAATGAGGGGACAAACTTGGTTCTGTAAACACACAAGTCAAGGCGACAAACTTGGTTCTATAAATTAAATCCTACCATACCTTCAGTAAGATAAGGGACAAACTTGGTTTGGTAAACACACAAGTCAAGGAGACTTTCCTTGATTGAATGCTCAGAGACATTCAAAGATGATATTTATCCCTCAAGACAGTATATTTTTCTTTGAATGTCTTGTTTGAACATTCAAATAGAGGTTCCTCCCTTAAATATATGGTGTCACTCCTCATCCTGACATCAAATCTCTTTTCTTTTTCCCGTCAACACTTGTGTCAGTGTAACAACGCACCCCACATTTAGTGCAATGACATTTACTAAAAACAGTGTAACAATGCAATCTAAAGATGATGACTTTATCCGAACTCATATGGCTATCTACTTGGAGCCCAACACCACAACCTATGTGGTTTACAACCCGTACAACTCCGAACTTAGGCAACTACATATGATATCACAACTCACCACTATGACTTATGTGAAAAACTACGCCCTACATGGTCTACTACTCGTGTAGCTCCCAACTCTGGCCCCTGCGACCTACATATGTCATCATAGCTCACTATTATGGCTTAAGTAATCAATTATGACCCACATGATCCATAGCTTGTGTGGCTCACGACCTTTTTTGTGCATCCTATAGACGTCATTGCAACTCATCACTATAGCCTACTTAACCAACTATGCCTACATGGCTTACACCTCGTGTAGCTCCTGACTCCAGCCTTTGTAGCTTACGGATACCATCACAATTCACCACTACGGTGTACGTAGCTTGCAACTCATGCAACTTCCAGCACCAGCTTATATGCCTAATGGGTCATCTTAGAACAATATTATGACCTACTTGACCCACAATAATCTACGTGGTCTACAGCTCGTGCAGCTTCTGAATCTGGTCTTTATGGCTGAAGGACATCATCGTAGCTCACGACTATGGTCTATGTGACCAAATAAATCCTAAATGGCTCAAATATCCCACAGCTTCCTATTATAGCATTTATTATCAATCGACGCCCTTAGAGTAACCATCTATAACCCACACCGTAAAAAACTGTCATTGCTTCTACTGCGTCTTATACGATGAGATTGTGCTATAGCCACCATCTAAAACATTCACAATGAACTTCTGTCTTTATATTAATTGACCATGCCACTTGCAACCTACTATCATAGAGAACTATTTTAATTATTGTTAAACTATGTCTATTATTGATGAACTACTATTATACATTAGTAATAATCGGCTTTGTAACTTCATCTTTCCTAATTTACTAGAAGAGTGAACATTTTTACTCACCATTCCTTATAGATTATTTCAAATAGGCCAGACCTTGTCATTTTTTGCATTTTCTACAGTTTTGGATGAAAAAATTTAAAGTGTCTCCTTCTATTCTTTAATTACTTGAGTTTATTCTACGTTTTCGTGCAACATTAAGAAGATAATTCATTACTTTACCATCATGAACCTCTCAAAATGCATCAATATATATTTTTATTGGTATAGATTTCAGACAACCTTCCGAGAGTCAAGCAACAAACTATAAAGAAACTGACTGTTGTCCCGCCAAATATTATACTTATAAATTTAAACGAGAGAAACCGACAAACCTTTTTAAACATTAACTGATGGACTTGCATCCGTTGGTTAACTGACGACTAACCATTAGTTATGTTTTTGACGTAAACCAACAGATGTTATTCGTCGATAAATTGTTAGACGTAAAAAATCATTGAGAATGTCATCATTCATTATATCACCTACAAGCGAAAAAACAATGTCATTTCTCTTGTCAACAAGCTATCAATCTCAAATTGGCCAACCATTTATTTATATTATTTACAAGTTATGATCATAAAAATGGTCTTAATTTATGTAGTGAATAATATAAATAAGAAAAAAGTAATAGAAGAGAGGGAGGGAGTGAGGGAGAGAGAGAGATACTCCAATTCACTTATGACTCATGAATTTGTGTGCACATGATTTTACTTCTAAATGTTGGGTAATGTGGAGACCTGGTCCACCGAATTTAATTAGCTTCCTAATTAAGTATCCCACTTACCGCTCACCTAGCACACCCACCTACCGCTCTCCTAACACATCCCACCTATCGCTCACCTACCTCCCACCTACCACTCTCATGGTTTCTATAAATAGTCTCTTTTGGTCTAAAGGAAAAGCAAAGCCAAGCAAAAAAAAGCCACAAGCCAAGCAAAGTCACAAACCAAGCGAGACCAAGCCAAGTCATCTTGAGAGCTAAGAGAAAGAGAGGAAGAGAGAGAGAGAAGAAAGAAGAGAAGAAAATAGATTTTCTTATAAACGTCGAGGCGCTTGACGGTGTAATTCCTCAAAAAAATAAATCCTCTGCAGCTCCATGGACATAGCAAATTTGCCGAACCACGTAAATTTGTGTATCGCTTTGATGTTTTTTCTGCGTGCAATTTTTTCTCATTCTATTTTTTGCTTTAGTGTCGTTGTTTTTCACAACAACTGGTATCAGAGCCTTGGGTTGGAATCTAAGGAAGAACAATGTACGGAGACGAAGTGATGACATCGGGGTCGAGAAGTTCAATGACACATATTTTACTTATTGGAGGATGCAGATAGAGGACTACATTTATGGAAAAAAACTTCATCTTCTGTTGCTAGGAAAGCGACCAAAAAAGGTGGACGATGTGGAATGAAATCTGTTGGATCAACAGGTTCTTGGGGGTTATACGATTAACCCTGTCGAGATCGATTGCCCGCAACGTCATCAAGGAGAGGACTAGTGCAAACCTCATGACGGCTTTAACAGGTATGTTTGAAAAGCCATCGACGAATAACAAGATGCATTTGATGAAAACATTATTAAATTTAAAGATGGTGGAAGGTGTCTTTATTGCTCAATACCTGAATGATTTCAATACTATCATAAATCAACTGTCATCTGTTGAAATTGATTTTGATGATGAGATACGTGCTCTGATATTATTGACATCATTGTCAAATAGCTGGGAAGCCATGAAGATGACAGTTAGCAGTTCTGCAGGTAAATTTAAGCTGAAATATGATGATATTCGTGATTTGATTTTGGTTGAGGAGGTGCGCAGGAAAGATTCTGGCGAAACCTCAGGTTCAATTTTAGCACTGATTGTTGATTCCAGAGGAAGATCACAATACAAGAACTCAAACAGAGAAAGATCAAAATCAAAGTCTGGTCAACAGACAACCTGTTGGAATTTGGTAAGGCTAACCACATAAAAAGGATCTGCAAGAATCCTAAGAAGAAGGAGAATAATGGTGCTAATGTTGTATCTGAAGAAATACAGGATGCATTATTGCTAGTAGTTCACAATTCTGTTGATGACTAGCTATTGGATTCAGAGGTTTCTTTCCATACATCTTCCTGTCGGGAGTTAATGCAACATTATGTTATAGGTAACTTTGTGAAGGTACATCTGGCTGATGGAGAAGCTCTGGACGTGGTGAAAATTGGAGACATTGATATTGCACTCTCTAATAAGAGCAAATGGACATTACAAAAGGTCAGATACGTTCCAAAGTTAAAGAAAAGTCTCATCTTTGTTGGGTAGCTCAATGAGGGTGGTTATTCAGTGGTGTTCTCAGATAGTACCTGGAATGGTACCAAAGGAGCATTAGTAATGACTCGGGGTAAGAAAACTAACACACTATATCTGACTACATGTTTACTCAAGCGTGAACACATGAGTCAGAGGTGCATTATGGGGAAGCAGAAGAAGGTTATTTCTTTAAAAGTGGCAGAGCGCCAAAGGTAGGAAAATCAGACCTTGTACAGACAAATGGTGGAGAACCACAAAGTTATGAAGAAATCTTGCAAGATGAGAATTCAAGCAAGTGGGAGCTGACCAAGGAGGAGGAGACAGATTCTTGACCAGGGAATTAGACTTGGGAGCTAATAGAACTTCTACCAAGGAAGAAGGCATTGCACAACAAGTGGGTGTACCGAGTGAAGACTGCACTTGGTGGCAGTAAGAGGTACAAGACTGAGCTTGTTGAAAACTGCTTTTACTAGGGGCAGGATATTGCTCATGTAGTGGAAGTTGTAAGCAAATATAAGAGTAACCTAGAAAAGTGCTTGGAGGTACAAGACTACGTTGACGGTGATATGTCAACTGAGGGTGTTACTCGTGAGAAGCTGAAGTTGTCATCAACTTCAGCTTGTCTTCAGACATGAAGACAGGGGCTTCGAGCTGCAGAGGTGGAGGATATTATGTTTGAAAAAAAAGACCGATACAACTAATATATGATGCAGCTAGTAGGTGATCTATTCAGTGTTTCAGTCTCCAAGTGAGAGAGTTGTTGTGTAATGTTGAGACCCGATCCACCAAATTTAATTAGCTTCCTAATTTAGTATCCCACCTACCTCCCACCTATCACACCCACCTACCTCCCACCTACCACATCCTACTCACCTACCTCCCACCTACCACATCCCAGCAAAGCCACAACCTAAGCAAGACCAAACCAAGTCATCTTGAGAGCTAAGAGAAAGAGAGGAAGAGAGAGGGAGAGAGAGAGAGAGGAAGGAAGAAGAAAATAGATATTTTCTTGTAAACGCGAGACGTTCGACGGTGTAATTCCTCGAAGAAATAAATCTTCTGCAGCTCCGTGGTCGTAGAAAAATTTGTCGAACCACATAAACTTGTGTGCGCGCTGGTATTTTTTTTGTGCAATTTTTTCTCTTTCTATTTTTCACTTTATTGCGTCGTTTTTCACAACACTAAAAAGTTTTTTTTGGCAATTAAAATTATGTGAAAATCTAAAATTAATGTAGTATCAATCAAAAAGCTGGGAGACAATCTTTTCTCCAAATAAGGGCATACTACATTAATTAATTATTAATCTAGTGATTACTAAAGCTCAACTTTCCCATAAAAAAGAAATGAAATTATAATGAAATGATGGGTTCTTTCATTGGCTGGGCGGGCTGAGCGATTCTCCCTCGAACTACTTTGTCTGCAGAGACTAGTAACTGCTACACTGACACTTTTCCGGAATTATTTAGCTGTTAAGTGGGGACAATAGCCAATAGCTTCTTATTTACCATCATCGGTCTTTCTCTCTCTCTCCTCCTATATCTCTATGCCCCAAAAAGGACAGAAGAATCTCCTCTGGCTCTCACTGTAACTGCGAGGACTCCTTTGTCCGAACTGCGAGGACTCCTTTGTCCGCTTGCAGTTTAAGGCAGTCCTAGAGATAGAGAGAGAATGACCTAGAGACACAGGGAGTGGGGAAAAAAGACCCATCATTCAGCAATCCACAATCAATATCTCACATGTCATCTTGCTGCTAGCTGGCTGGCAGCTTTTCATATACCCGATCATTCTTGATTTTCTCATTTCTTTGCTGAGGATAAATCTCTCTCTCTCTCTCTCTCCCCTCCCTATCACTTCGCTGAAATGAATATTAGGGTTTCATACACATTGAAATTCAATGGCGAGAAGCCATCGGAGTAGCACGAGAGGTATAATGGTAATTTTTTGCATTAAATACTTTAGGTTTCTTAATAAATAGATGAATTATGCTTAAATTTTTTGATTTACTAAATCGTTTTAGGTTCATTAATTATGACAATTTTTTCACTAAATTATTCTTTGATTAATAATTTTGGGATATGATTAATAAAATAAATTATTTTATTAAAGTTTGAATTTGAAAATTAGTTATTAGAACTAGAAAAATATTGACGTTTAACTAAATAAATCGATCATTATTTAATATTCATATTTAAAATATTAGTAATTGTGAGAGGGGCGACTAAGAAGGAAGTAGCGGATTGTCTCTATAATATTTTTACGGTGTAGCTGCATAGGAGAAAGAAGAAAGAAGGAAAATGGAGAAGCTGGTAGGAAGAGTAAAAATTGTGAATATTTTTTTCTTTGTGTTAACTTTTAGGTTCATATATTTATAATGCTAAAAGAAATGCCTAAAAGAAATGTAAGACAAAGGGGGTAATGATGTGTTGATAACACAAAGCTAGTTGAGATATGGCGCTGCCTTTTTTCCGTTAGTGGAGAGCATTTTTTATGATCCACCCTTGAGCCAATGCTTGGTTCTACAGAAGTATCAACTTGTCTCGAAGTATGATGAAGTGGGGTGTTGGAAGCGACTTGGTGAAGATGCCCGCTACTTGATTGGAGGTTGAAATAGATTGGATTTCAATCTCCTTGGATATAAGTTTTTTCTCGAACAAAGGGGTAATCAATTTTGATGTGCTTGGTGTGGCAGTGAAACTCTGCTTGTGTGCATTGAATTGGGCGGATGTTTTGTTGTAGTATATAACAATAGGAGGTGGCGTGGAAATTTGAATGTCTTGGAGAAGTCTATGAAGTCGTACGACATACGTGGTGCAGTTGAGAAAGTGTAATATTCAGCCTCAGCTGAGGAACGTGCAACTGTTGGTTGTTCTTAACTTGCTTATGACCGAGTAATGATCTGTAGTAGGATGTCGGTCATGAGGGTTGTTAACCCAGCTGGAGGCAGAATATTTCTGAAGAGTTAGGGGACCTGGTGTGATGGCCATGCCTAAGTCGATGGTGCCTTTGATTAGGAAAAGAGCATCTTGAGTTGGTGAAAATGAAGGCTTAGTGGCTGTTGGAGATGTGGGGATAAAGTGATGATAACATGTGTGATGTTGGGACGTGTAATTGTCAGGTATTAAAGAAATCCAATGAGTTTTTGATAAAGGAATGGGTTGGGGTAGGGCTAATTGTTTTTGGTAGGAAGGTGTTTGGAGGAGGATATGGGGTTTGAAGTGGGTTTGCAATCATCTAGGTTGGTTTTGGTGAGGATCTTCAACTCATAAGGTGTTTGATGAAGGAACATACCTTGATTGGTGTGCAAGGTGGAAATGCATCGAGAAATGTGGAGATGTAACCCAATATTTTCATGAAAAATATATGCTTTAGCTTAGACATTAATTAGTCTATGGCATTGGGGATGTTATCAGTGACTTGAATTTCATCAATGTAGAGTAGTGGGTAAAGAGTAATAGAGTTGTTGTGGAGTGTAAATAGAGAGGAGTCGGTTTGGCTTGTGTGGAATCCAAGTTGGAGGAGATAACCGGTAAATGTATTAAACCATTAACGCGAAGCTTGGGTGTGGTCTGGGATGGCTTTCTAAAGGAGACATACTTCTTTGGGGTGTTGGGAGTCGAAGTTTTCTGGATGTTGTTGCATGTTGATGGTCTCGTGTAGTTTGCATGGAGAAATGCGTTAAAGATAACAAGCTACATAACCTACCACTGATGATGGACAATGATGGATAAAAAGAGTAAGATGGGGGATTTTTCGTAACTTGGCTTTAGGTTTCAGTGAAGTACAGTCCATATTATTGCTAATAAGCAAGCGCGATGAGTCAGGCTTTGTACTAAGCAAAGTTTCTCTAGTGGTTTGGCTTGATCTTATACTCTCATTTGCATCCTAGAATGAGTTGATCGACGAATGAAGGAATGAGTGTCAAACTAGCTTTTTCTATAATGTTGTGAGTTCTTCTTGCATCAATTGTACTCAATGGGGATAGTGCTTTACTTCCTGAAATGTTAGCAGTTCGAAATCATTGTAAATGATTTGTTGTAGGTTGAAGATGGATTTAGGTTTTAGAGAGTAGTTTTTGTGTTTAGTAAGCATTGGAAGAGCTCGTAGAGCGGAAGGACTGATCGATGGTGGAGAGGAGGTTGAGTAGAAGAAGGCTGGTTATAATGAAGGTGAAGTTGGATTGTGGGGATGAGGGGGTGTGGCTAGATCTGGTGCTAATAGTGGTAAGAAGGAGTGTAAGGGGTGGTGAGTTTGGATTGGATGTTGTGGGTTAGGAGTGGTTTTGTGTTTTGGTAGGGATAAGAATGTTTATTGAAGGTTGCGTGTTGTGAGATGAGAATTCTTCCATTGATGGGGTTGGGGCCTTTGTAGCCTTTGATATTTTTGGAGTAACCTAGGAAGATGTGTTGAGTAGAAATTTGTCTAGTTTGTTGTAGTTGTTGGGGGGAGGGGGGAGAACCGTGGGTAGCAAGCCCGATCATAGGCCTGAAGGTGATTCATGTCAGGTGATTTGTTATGTAGACTTGATATGGGGATTGATGTTGAGTATTTATGGAGGGCATGCAGTTCATTAGGTACACTGTGGTGAGGATGGTGTGGGGCTAGTATTTAAGTGGTAGGTTGGATGTGGCCATAAGTTATGTGGCGGTTTCAAGAATGTGGGGGTGCTTCAGTTTGGATAGGTAGTTTTGTTCAGGTGTATAAGGCAAAGAGAACTGATGGAAAATGTCACGGGTGAGTAATTAATTGTTGAATTGACATTTTCGGCATTCATCGCCACCTTTAGATCAAATACATTTTTTGTGTGTATTGAATAGTTTTTTAGTTTATTGTTCAATGTTCATGAAGTGAGTTAGAACTTCAAATTTGTGGGTCATGAAATTAACCTAAGTATCACATGTAGCATCATCCACAAACATAACATAGAAATAGAAGCATTGATAAGAAATATACAGGGAGAGTCTCCAAAAATCTGTATGAATAGGTTCTAGTGATTTGTAGCTAAGATTTTTTGGAGAGGGAGAAAGGAAGTCTATACATCTTAGTTGTAGTACATGAGTTGAAAAATGAAGTAGATTTTGAAAAACATAAATGTGGTTGTTGTATGGAAATAGTGTTGAGGACTTGTTTTTAGGGATGATAGAGACGATCATGTTAAAGGTCGACAGAGGTGGATCTTGATAACATTTCTTTTTGGGTATAAGAACTGGGTTGAATGCATCATGGCACGGGCCTCAAATGATTATTTGTTGAGAGATCTTATCCTGAATCTTGTAATCAGAGGCATCGAAGAGATTGATACAATTGTTTTCAGTGATGAGTTGGGAGATGGAGATAAGATTATGTGTAATTTCAGAAGTGTGAAATAGTTTTGAGAGAAGGAGCTTATGAAATGGAGTTAATGCTTGTGCCGAAGTTTTAATGGGCATGACATTACCATTTCCAATGAAAGCATGATCATGATCGCGATACTGCTCAGCTTGGTGAAGGGTGTTGAGATCAATGGTGAGGTGGCTAGAGGCTCTGGTATCAAGGTACCAGTATTAGTTTTGATTAGATGTAGTGAGAAAAGCTGTATGTTCCTTAGGCTTGTTAGGTTGNCAACTTGGCCCATTTTTTGTTGTTATTTAAATTATTTATATTTTTCTAATTTTTATTAATTTTAAATGAGATAAATTTTAAATTTTTGAAATCTGATATTTATTTCTCCTAGTGTCCTCTAACTATAGTAGACCTACCAAAACATGATTTCATTTTTTTTTAAAAAAAATTTAAGTTAAAATAATGTCAAATATCTTTAAAAATTAGTGCTTTTTAACATAAAAGTATTCTCTGATAGTGGAAAAATTAGAGAACACTCCTATGCTTATCGAGGACAAGCTCTCAAATTTTCACAAACAATTATTTAATTAATTACTATTTAATTACTCTCTGGAGTATTTANTGGGCTTGGGACCGGCAACGTCAGTGTTACCTTTCTTGAAATTATACGACATTAAAATTTTAGGGAAGTCTATTGGTTTAAAAATTGGATATTTTCTGAATGATCACAGTTAGCATAGCTATTTTGGATGGGCTGTCGCCATTGATGGGTGCTTCATGCATTTGATTTACCCATTCATTCTGAAATGGTAAATCTGCATTTATTGTTTCGTGTATTTACTGCTTATAATTACGATAGATGATTGTCAATTCTAAATTGAATGAAAATGTGAAGCTTTAGCATTAAGAAGCTTGGACTTGTTATGTACCTTACTGATATTTAGGGTGCATTTGGGGCGGCTTATCCACAGCTTAGGAGTTTTCAGACGCAGGGAGGGCTTTTGTTTATTGCGTTTGGAGTGCGTTGAGCCAAAAGCGATTATCGCTTTAATACTAAACGCAGCCCGCGGCCTCATTTCCGCGTGCCAACATCTCGATCCAATTTTTACTTACATACCCCCTGAACTCGCCCTCTTCTCTACGTCTCGTGCCCTAGGATTCGATCGTCTACCCTGTTCTCGTCGCTCTCTCCCCTGGGTTTCTTGCCCTAGGTTTCAATTGCTCTTCTCGTTCTCTCCTCTGCGCTTAAACTTCGCTTTGCTCTATAAGTATTTGACATTATTTTGTTGTGATCCGTAACATTGGAGCATTGCGTTGAGGGTCTTTGGAGCATTGCGTGTCAATGACTCTTCTAATTCAGGATAAAGTGTTTTCCGTGCGTTGAGAGTCTTTGGAGCATTGGAGATGGTTTTCGTTTTTTGTTGTTGGTTTTTGGACATTCATGGTTGCTATTATTTCTGAGATTGGCATTCGTTTTTTAAATTGCCATTACCTTGGAGCATGGTAAATTTTGCGATTGGCAGATATGTGGCATNAACTTTGTCCGGTGAATATGTAGTTGTCTATGGAATAATTTAGGCTCCAGGGTGTTGAATTATTCAGCTGATTAATTTCTTACTAGTTAATTATTTTTTTCTTTTCAGTAACCAGCATGATCTTAGCTTGTGTGGCCTATCTTCTTGTTTTTCCTATCCAATTGCTGGGTGAGCTGATCTTTACAGGATTTCACGCATATTACCAAAATCTTTCTTATTTACAAAATTATCATCCGGGTTATTGAAATGAACTATCAAATCCATGGATTCACACACCTGACCACCAAACCATTAAGAAATTAATTAAAGCAAAAAAGCATGGGATAGCTTTTATTGTGGTTTTTGAGATTTGGGTGTTATTATTGTCAATCGAGGTAGTTTGATGTCAGTATTGTAATGAAGCAAGATTTTTGTTTTGTAAGAAATTGCCCCAAAAATAGATATGTTTTGTGAGAAATTGTCTCTAAAAATTATTATGTTTTCAGGAAATCAGCTAATTTGAGCTAATGATAATCATATCCCTCTAAGCAATGTCAGCCAGGATTTTAAAAAATGGAGATTTAAATTTGAATTTAAGTATATATGGATATCAATGTAATTTTGATTTTAAAAAAAAAGAAAATAGTATTTTTTATTTTAAAATAAATGAAACCAAACAGGTCTTACATATTTGATAGTTTAGACGGCTGAGCACGATACTACAAGTAATACACTATTCCGAAGAATAAACATATCTCTTGTAGTAGGCTCAACCACCCAAACCAAATAATTTTGTGACATCTGTTTGACATGTCAAACCTTTTATGTATGGCTGACAAGTTTCTCTATCTAATATAAGGATTAGATTGGATTTATTTTATCTGGGTTCTTAGTTCCTTATAGAAGCAAGCTTCTATAGTTAATTATATCTTAAATGACCGGGGTCACTTTAAACTCTCGATTAAGATCAGTGATTCTGCCTTCAAGATTTCAAAGTTTAGGTTTCTAATATTGGACATGGGAAAGTCAAATGGGAGTGGCTTTTATGTCTTTGAAATGATGAAGTGATCTTCCATCTATCTTACTGTTTGGCTTTATGTCTTTGAAATAATGTTATTTAATGTTTAATCTTGCAATTTATTTAAGAATTTAGGACTTGCATTCGCACGATATCTGATCGTACAAATAACTTAGAAAGATAGGAGGATTTACACCGTACTACACGACAACCTCAAAATCATAAAAGTGTTAGGACTTCATAACAGGGTTGCGCCAAAAGCCTAAAAGACAAGGTGAGGATTTATAATGCGATAAGCAAACCATCTCGAAGTCTTATGAGTTATATTATTTATTCAACAGAAATGTTTAGCTGATGTAGACTTGTTTTGCTGTTGCAGATCATTTTCCTTCGTCTGCTACGTCATAATCATGCTGCCCACAAAGACTCACTGCATGCCCCATGTCGTAGTAGCCTCAGGTTTAATGTTAAGTTTAAATGTACATGCAATTGTTGGGTTAGTGGTTTGTCGTTGGGTACCTCCTATAAAATCAGACTATTGTCCTCCTATTCTAAAATGTATAATACACAAAAGAAACAGTTAGAGGTGCAGTAAAGAAAATGCATTAAATTTACAGTAAAAAAAAAGCAATAGAATGTGTAGTACAATCAATAAAATGCTATAAACATAAAATAAATTTGTGTACCTGACGGGTATGCTGCTTCTGCGAATGGGATTAGCTCACAGGTGAAAGTAAACAAGTATAGTGGGGAGTTCAGCAGGTGGGGCAAAAATGCATTTATGTATAAAAGAACAAGTGGGAATGCATCTTATGAAAGACTCAAAGGAAACCGCAAGTGATTCCCAAAAAAATGAAGAAAAACTGTAGGAAACGCAGAGAAAACCCGAATGAAGTAACAAAAGAACAATAGAAAACCGAAGTAGACTATAAAAATTCAGGCTTCGGTGCGCTCAGATTTCAACATTTTCGAGGAACTCCGAAGGCAACCATCGGTCATCGAAGTGTATAAAGCCCGACATTCAACTAGAAATTTCCAACAATACCAACTTAGGAGGGTAATTCTCAACCCAATGCAGGTAATTGACAAGTGGACAATCAGATTATATTACTTAAAGTTTACATTTTGTCATGCATATAGATTTCATGCATATAAGCAAAATGAATATCTATTTTAGTAGTCAAAATATTTTGTAAGTAATGTATCTGTTCTTATCGTTGTATTTTATAAGGTCGATTGTTCACGAGTCGATTACACTGTCAGGCTAGGATTGTCAGCAACCTAAGAAGGCAATGACCATCGCTAATCTAGTGTTGGTGAATAATACTGTCATCCTACATTTTCACTGGGTCTCTGGGTCATGAGTCGCAGGATGCTATATTATTATGCTCTACCAACAGATGCATTTGTCATCATGGTCCTAAAACCTTAGAAAGAACCATCCAACTTATAGTCTTGCTTGATGGTGTGCACTTGTGTTTTAGACATAAGTACTTAAATCAAACAAAGAAGCAATGAAAGAAAAGAAGAAAAATGGGGTGAGAAAGAGGAGGAACCAATCCACCTGAAAGAGCTAATTTGAGCTAATAGATATTTGTGTGTGTCGGCTGTTCGAATTGTGACATTTGTGTGCGCGAATATACTAAAGTCATTATGAGTGTCCTAGAGCTTTTAAACCCTATAGAAACTCTACTCTGGCCCCGACGTGTTGGTCCTAACCTCTCAACCCAGTGGTGATGGTACATGATCTTAGCCACTCAATCAGGTGGTGACAACACGAACTCATAACTACTCGACCAAATGGGGATAGCTTGGGACCACTCTTGTGAGGCTCCACAAATGAGTTGAGAAATGGTTCGAGTTTCTAAATGATTTGAATCCCGTCACTAGTCCTCTAAGATAGTCTATAGGAAGGTCTTATGGCTAGATCGTAGGCTTTAGAAGAAAGAGTACGGAAGACCTCAAAATGAGGTCAATAGGCACTACTTTTTCCTTGTGGAAAATATGAGTCTTTTCAATTCCCCCACGACTTCATGCTCTCCAAAAGAGTTGAGGATTNTTTTTTTTTATTTTTATTTACTTTTTAATAATTATTTTAGTCCAAAAATAGGAAATTTCAAGGATAATTAATTTAGCTAAGTAAAATAAACTTTCTATCCTTAAGAAAATTATTGGAGGTTCACTTAGGTGAGAGGACCATTAGGAAAAATTTTTGTAGATTTTTGAATTAAATTTTTAATTTATACAAAATTTTAATTGATTTTAATGAATAAATAAAAAGAAAATATATTTCTATTCCAAAAATNCTAAATTTAACTCAAATGACTTTGAAACTTTATTGTTACCCTACTCATGGGTCAATTAAAATATCAGAAGAGAATTTTTTTTTTTTATTTTTAATTACTTTTTAATAATTATTTTAGTCCAAAAATAGGAAATTTCAAGGATAATTAATTTAGCTAAGTAAAATAAATTTTCTATCCTTAAGAAAATTATTGGAGGTTCACTTAGGTGAGAGGACCATTAGGAAAAATTTTTGTAGATTTTTGAATTAAAATTTTAATTTATACAAAATTTTAATTGATTTTAATGAATAAATAAAAAGAAAATATATTTCTATTCCAAAAATTAATTTTTATATTTTTCATAAGTCTCTCTGACTTCAAGGAACTCATAAAAATAAAATTCATATTTCTATTATTTTTATTTTAATTATTATAATTATTTTATTGGAAAATAAAGAAAAAATATATTTAAATGTTAAAAAATATTGTTTTATGTTTTAAAAATTCAGAAAAGCAAGTTTTAGTGGTCTCTATAATTAATATGAGATTCATGATATTTTGGAGTATTTTCATATTTTTGTGATTTTTTAATATTTTTAATTATTTAAAAATTAGAAAATATCTTAAAAATTTTAATTTTTTATTTTAACTCTAACTTTAATTTTTTTAGGTCCCTTTAGTCTCAAGGAGCACTCCAAACCAATTTTCAAAATTTTCTAATTTTTTTATTTATTATAATTATTTAAAACCAAAAATATTATTTATTTATAAAATAGATTTTTATATTAAAATTATTTTTTAGACTTTCAAATTTTTACATAAGCCACCTTATATAATTACCTAAAACTTGGCCCATTTTTTGTTGTTATTTAAATTATTTATATTTTCCTAATTTTTATTAATTTTAAATGAGAAATAAATTTTAAATTTTTGAAATGTGATATTTATTTCTCCTAGTGTCCTCTAACTATAGTAGACCTACCAAAACATGATTTCTTTTTTTTAAAAAAAAAATTTAAGTTAAAATAATGTCAAATATCTTTAAAAATTAGTGCCTTTTAACATAAAAGTATTCTCTGATAGTGGAAAAATTAGAGAACACTCCTATGCTTATTGAGGACAAGCTCTCAAATTTTCACAAACAATTATTTAATTAATTACTATTTAATTACTCTCTGGAGTATTTAATTTATTTAAAAATAAATACAAAGAAAATAATTTTTTTTCATTTATATTTTTCTCCTCTATTCACTTAACAAGGATATATTTTTATTTTATTTTTATGATTTTTCTACACGAATATATGATTCTTTTAAGTTTATGTAATTATTTAAATCCAAAATACCCTATTTATCTACTTGTCTAAGTTATCTGTTAGCGCAACCTCAGAGCCATTGAAAGGCCATGCATCATACTTCCATTTGTNCCTATTTTTCTACTTGTCTAAGTTATCTGTTAGCGCAACCTCAGAGCCATTGAAAGGCCATGCATCATACTTCCATTTGTTGCACTTTAAGCGTCAGTTTGCACGAGGCTCGCAGTTCTCGCTCCATCTCCTCCTCCGACGTGATCTGGTTCATCAATTCGATACCCGCGGAAACGGACGACATCCGTTCATCATCCTCGATCACTCGCACCCAAGAGTCCTACATGTTCAAACCCTAATATTTCACTCAATTCTCAACCAAATCACATGGGGTTTGTTCCTATACCTCATCTAAGTAAGACAAACCTATCTATATGGTTAAATCCATATGAAATACAAGTTCTCTTCAGAAAGGTCCAAACCAAAGCAAAATTTAGGGATTTTGAGTTATACCTTACCTCAAGAGGTCAAGCCTAAATTAGGTTGGTTGGAGATGATTGCCTTAAGTCCACGAAGCACTCGAAGTGTTAGTTTGAACTAAGGTGCGGTCTAGGTATGATTTTGGTTGGAAGGCGACTTGAGCTTGTTCAAGGACTATGTAAGCGTGCTAGGGAGAGGGTGCATTTAATTAGGGAAATAGTTTTGGTGCCTGGGGAAGTTTGTATAATGGTTATTTTATAGTTTTCAATAGTTTGCTGAAGTGACAGAAAAAGGTCTTGAATTTTATTGGTTAAATATAGCTTGGGTGGAGGGAATGAATGGCTGACGATTATCAGACTGGGCTTAGGAATGTTGTTAGGAGCTCTGAAAACAATTTGATAGAGTCTCCTCTAAGTTTGTGATGGTCTCTCATTTTTGCGGTGGATGGCGGGCTATTTATAATTCCAGTCAAGGGAAGGGCTATGGGTAGCCATTGGTCAGTACACTTAAGTTGAGATGGAGGAGAGTTCGACGTAATTAACCAATGGNCAAAGGTCCAAACCAAAGCAAAATTTAGGGATTTTGAGTTATACCTTACCTCAAGAGGTGAGGCCTAAATTAGGTTGGTTGGAGATGATTGCCTTAAGTCCACGAAGCACTCGAAGTGTTAGTTTGAACTAAGGTGCGGTCTAGGTATGATTTTGGTTGGAAGGTGACTTGAGCTTGTTCAAGGACTATGTAAGCTTGCTAGGGAGAGGGTGCCTGGGGAAGTTTGTATGATGGTTATTTTATAGTTTTCAATAGTTTGGTGAAGTGACAGAAAAAGTTCTTGAATTTTAGTGGTTAAATATAGCTTGGGTGGAGGGAATGAGTGGCTGACGATTATCAGATTGGGCTTAGAAATGTTGTTAGGAGCTCTGAAAACAATTTGACAGAGTCTCCTCTAAGTTTGTGATGGTCTCTCATTTTTACGGTGGATGGCGGGCTATTTATAATTCCAGTCAAGGGGAGGGCTATGGGTAGCCATTGGTCAGTACACTTAAGTTGAGATGGAGGAGAGTTCGACGTAATTAACCAATGGNAGGATATCACAGATCTAGGGAAAAAAACCCAGTGACCTCCCAACTATCCTATCGTTTGGCTTTATGTCTTTGAAATGATGTTTATTTGATATTTCAATCCTGCAAATTATTTAAGATTTAGGACTTATGTTTGCACAACGTCAGACTGTGCAAATAGCCTAAAAGACAGAAGGATTTACACCATACCGTACGGTAACCTCGGAATCCTAAAACGTTAGGACGTATAATTACACAACAAAGTTGTGCAAAAAGCCTAAAGAAGTGATCCTATGGGTTGTTNCCTCGGAATCCTAAAACGTTAGGACTTATAATTGTACAACAGAGTTGTACAAAAANCGTTAGGACGTATAATTACACAACAAAGTTGTGCAAAAAGCCTAAAGAAGTGATCCTATGGGTTGTTTAAACTAAAGAAAGTGTATGGTGTTGTGAAAATGCTTTGCTGCTGCAGATTCGTCTTGAAGTTATCTCTTGCCGTGCTGCCCACGATATTTGCTCCGAACCCCTCGTAGTAGCACCTCCTGGTATAATTTTAGTTTTGAACATGCTCCTAACCACTAGGTTATCCTAAACTAANACTGCTGCAGATCCATCTTGAAGTTATCCCTTGCCGTGCTGCCCACGACGTTTGCTCCGAGCCTCTCGTAGTAGCACCTCCTGGTATAATTTTAGTTTTGAACATGCTCCTAACCACTAGATTATCCTAAACTAAGGCATAATGTATCAGAGTAACTAAGCATGCAGTGTGAAAAAAAAGTAAGAGGGCACTGTATAGTAAAGAGAAAAAGACAATATAACATGCTTAAAGAAGAACAAACATGCTAGGAAGCAGTATAACAGAGCTACACATGAAAGACAGTAGCAGGTAGAAACAGGACAAGTGTAACATGCTTCACAGAAAGAGGGAAGAACAGTAGGTAGAAACAGGAAAATATGCTATACAGGAAGAACAACTGGTAGAAACAGGAAAATATGCTATACAGGAAGAGCAATAGCAGGTAAAAGTAGGAAAATTAAATGCTGCAAAATGTAAAACAAACATGTACGCACCTGTGGGATCCGATGTTCCTTAAGTGTAGCAAGCCTAAATGCGTCTCAAAAAGCAAAATCTGAAAGAAAACGTCGTCCAGAAAATCCGAGGAAGAGCGGAAGAAACTCGAGAAAATCAACGAAAGAGACTCAAGTAAAAGAAAATCCTCAAAACTCCTGGGGAAATCCCGAAAGAAAAGAAAAGTAACACGAGTGCTCCGTCCCAAAATTTCGATAAAACCAAAGAAAATTCCAAGTGAGGGGGACCGCAAGCACTCGTATGGGACTAGGCTCAGATCTATTTATTCTTGAGGAATCCACGAAGGCTGCTCGGTCACCCGAACGTATAGAACCCGCCACTCGTCTAGAAGGGTGTCTTGAACCTCACTTAAGGGGACTATTTCTCAGCCTAAACAGGTATTCGTCAGGTGGACAACCAAGTTTAAAATGTATTTTTAAAATTTATGTTTTTGACATACACACAACTTCTTAAGCATGCAAAGAAGAGTTATCCATTTTGTTTCGTGGAGAAGTATATTTTGTTTGAAAATAATTTATCAAAAACTTATCTTTTCTTTTATTTTGGTTGTCCACTAGTCGATTACGCTATCGGGCATAGGACTGCCAACAACCTGAGGAGGTTCGAGCCGACTACCGCTAGACTTATGTTGTGAAGGATACCATATCCTATTGTTCATCAAATGCCTGGATCTTGATGTTATATGATAGGGTCCTTAGGAGGTTCGAGCCGACTACCGCTAGACTTATGTCGGTGAAGGATACCATATCCTATTGTCCTTCAAGCCGACTACCGCTAGACTTATGTCGGTGAAGGATACCATATCCTATTGTTCATCAAATGCACTAGACTTATGTCGGTGAAAGATACCATATCCTATTGTTCATCAAATGCCTGGATCTTGATGGAATAACATCTTCCCGCTCTATCTTCGGTGTGCCTTTATCATCAACACCGTACGCCCCAAAACGACTACTTGCGACCTTGCTTGATGGTTTTCACGTATAGCAAAAGGCTATAGGTTGACACTTATGCGTCGGACATAAGCATCAAAAAGAGCGAACCAAGAAGCAAGGAAAGAAAATAACAAAAATGAGGTGAGAGAGAGGAGACACTGATCAGTTCTCAAAAACTCCTACCGAAAAGACCTGGAAAAGTAGGGCCCGAGGTCTTTCCTGACAAACACAANTTATGTATGATAATTTGACAAAAAGGCTAACTATTATTGGATAAATACTTGCATGAGGAAGTGATAAGAATTGTAGAGAATTTATTTTGCATTTAATTCCATCATTTGTGCGGAATTCATAAAAGTATTAGGGAAACTCTAACAACAGGCGCACAACAATTAGCGAAGAAACTTTTTCGTGAAAATTAATTACAATTAGGACAATCCATGAATTAATGAGGTGGAAAGAATAATCCTAGAGTTCAATGAGGTAGCATGAAGCGAACGAGTAATGTGGTTGACACGACTGCAATTTGGACTATCATGTAGGAGTTGAAATTGATGGAACTGGATTTTTTTACCTTTTTGTTGAAGAGAATGAATGAACTAGTTCGGAAATCGCGGAAACACAGAGCAAAATTTTCATTAATGTAGAAATAGGGGTACAACATGACACCACTGGAAAGAACAATACAACGACACTATGCTCCGGCTAAGGCCAGACGAGAGGACCCGGTGCGGTGGTGGCGTCGGTGAAGTAGTGCAGGGACGGGGAAAGGTTGGAGGTAGCGTGGTAGGTTAGAAATGGGGATTTGGTAGGAGGGACGGTGGCTGATTTGATGGTTGGAGGAGTGGGGCGGCAGGGAAAGTGGTTGTAAAGGCAAGGGTAGGTGTTGGGTGCTGGTGGGGGCGACCGAGACAACAAGGAGGGCTGTCTGGAGAGGCCGGCAGAATGCAGATTGGTGGTCGGAGGGCTGGACAGCAAGGTCCGGCTGCAGGGGAAGGGAGGATGGGATGTTGATAGGTGGATGGGGAGGGCTGGAAGTGGGTCGCAGCACAGGGAGGATGTGTTGGGGATGACCGACGGCTAGGGCGAAGGTAATAGGATGATTAGAGAAGGGGATTAAGGAAGATACGACACAACCTTAGAGTAGGATGCAGTCGGAACATTACCACCTCTTCGGATACAACCCTAAACTAGGGAAAAGACTTCACACAAGAAATCTGAAAGAAAACATAGCAAGAACTAGCCCTAACTCTCTGAAACAACAACAATATATAGACCCCAAGTGGGGGAAAAAAGGAAAGAAATAGGAAAGAAAACTCCCACACAGGAGGAAGGGTGGGAATACTCCAGAAAATAGTCATTAAAGGCTTTTCAAAAGGGGAAGAGCAAAAGAGGAAGGGAGGTTGTCCCACTTTCTCCTCGGTGTTCCCGATCCTTCTACCCTATTCCTGTGTGATCGCATTTCTTGATCGGTCCCCTGGACGTTTGAGTAATTGGCCAGCCGGTTCAGCCAGTTGGCATATTAGCGCCCCGCTACAAGGGGCGTTGTTTGGCACTCTACGTCAACGAATTTATGTTATTCATTTCTAGCTTGCATGTTAATTTTTTAAATATTATTTATAATAATATTTTGGTGAGAATATCTGTCAAATATTTATTTATGTAACAAACGAAGCAAATATGTCATGACTGGGCCCGAAAGTTTAAATTTATCAAGGTAGGAACAATTAGTTGGTGTATAGAGGTATACTATTATAAAAATTAAAATAATAACAAAATATCTTTTTAATCATTAAGAGCCACTAAACATCGGTATTTTAGTTCGCTTCCAACTGACAAGTCTTATGTCATAATTTAATAACAAATTTTAAAATAATCTATAACTTTTTTATTAGTACATATTTTCATTTGTTCATCTTCTTTAATATACAAAAGGGTGTTTGGTAGAATAATTTTAATAGAATTTAGCCATGGATTTAACTCAAATTTAGCCAAACGCAACAAAAAAAAAAGAAAACAAAATCTAACTCTGTTAATCTGAATTATCTCTATTTTGTCTTCTCTATAGCCATTTCGTCTGCAAATTTGGATTTACCAAATCCCATAGAGAGGCGGATTTGTTGAATTTACGTTACCGTTGCTTGAGACCTTCGCTCCCGTCACGAGCTTTCACTGGAAATCCGAATTTGATAAATCCTCCTTAATGTAAATTCGATCGTGCAGTCAACCACCCCCAAAATTTCTCGCCTGCTAATTATGCTAAATAATTTATAGCATATTTTTCTGTATTAAGGACATTAAATAATAGGCTAAGTTATACAATAGTTTAGTGGGTAACTATAGTTCAATTATATGATAATCTTTATGCATATGCTATAACCTGCATTTAGATCTAAATGATTTAACAATAACATTCCAGTTTATTTAAAAAAATAATCAGTTAATTTACGTTCCATTTAAGTAGTTATCTCATGAGCATCATCAAATATTGCATTATTCGAGGTACATCTAATTTCATTTTCTCTTCATTTTACTTATGTGATTACATTAGCATCCTCATCTCATACCATAAGGGTTTGGCTCCTTCGAAGGACTTCATTTCATTTATTTATCATTACATTTATTTCAATTATTTAAATCATACTTAAATTTTGAACATGTATTTCAATTAATTTATCGAAATTTTTTCCGTATTAAGGACATTAAATAATAGGCTAAGTTATACAATAGTTTAGTGGATAACTATAGTTCAATTATATGATAAT
>JXCR01094243.1:159695-170059 GCA_002079205.1 Phalaenopsis hybrid cultivar
AGTTTCTTATGCATTCACAAGCAGCTTGGAAGGCCCATTTATAACTCCTTATTTTTTTCTCACTTTTTTTTTTTTCTCAAGCAACATATAAGCTTAAATGATCGTTACCTTGCCGATTATTTCCCACAACGAACAAAATATGCAAGGCTTAAAGCAAAGCCACCTATCTAATTATTTCCAGGATAAGTTANCAAAGTCCTATTTGGAACATTTTCCTTGAATCTTCGCAAAATAGCCCATAACCCCTCGTTCATAAGACGATGGTCTTGTGCCAAAGCTGCTAGACATCAAAGGAAAATAGAAATTGGCTGGAATTTCTAGAAGGGTGAGTCTCAATTCTAGTTTTCTAAGATAGTCCATAGGAATTTCTAGAGCTAGAATCTAAGCTCTAAGGAGGAGAAGACAAGATCTCACAAAAATGAGGTCAACAGGCTCTCCCTAAGTCCAGTTTTGATGAGCTAACCAACAAGTTGGGCATGTACAATCTGTACAACCCACCTTGAGGGGGGAGTGTGGAATTACGCTCCTTATTATTATTATTCTATTTAGTACTTGCTATATTTAGTCATAGTATAATTCCTTAATTATTGATATTTATGTTATTCCATAATTATAGGAATTCCTTTATTGTAGGAAGATTTCTTTCCTTCTTTTGTTTCTCTTGTACTCACCTATTTATAGGTGAATTATCTACGTATTCAGTGAGACAATGTTTATTCAAAACTCACAATTACCAAGCACCACTAGTGACACAATTAAGTCTTGATTGGATGATATTCATCAACTGCCTCAGAGTATAAAGCTCTCTTTTTGCTGAATATACTCATTAGTTTGACCAAAAGGAAGATGCTGGAGCCTATTATGTGGCACCCATGAATCATTACACTAATGTTGATATGGCCGAAAACTAAGTAATGTTTGTCGGCCTAAGGATGCAATGTAATCTTGTAAAATAAAATCCTATCAACCCAATGTAATTAGAATTACTGGTAGAGTTGGGTCTTGGTGCTTTCTAGTTGTGGAAAACCAAAAGGCTTGACTTGAGCTATTTTCTGTCAATTTCGGATGTTTGGATGTCCCTTGCATGTCAAAAATTTCATAATTTGGAAGCTTCGTATCAGCAAAAATTCACCAACATATGCATTTGGTCCAAAATTTTTATCTTATAGGAATTTTAGGCGCATACACATTTTTTGAGAAAAAAATATACCATATGAGTCAAGATACGCGGGAAGGTTCACTTGATGAGAAAGTGAGATGCTGTATTAGTTCTTTATCACATGCTAATAATGTGGTGACCAGTATGCCAATCAGCTAAGCCAGATTGAAGAATCAATAATTGAGGAAAGTAGATGAAGACAAAAGTAATCCAATTTCTCTGGAGAAGATGGATTGATGCTTGAACCATCAAGCACCCTGTGATAACCTGTCCGCCTACTTATAAAGGAATAGACGGTTGCCCCAAATAATTCTAAAAAAAGAGTTTTCGATATAAGTTCTTCACACATTGCAAGAAATTGCCTCTGGATACTCTTTTTTTCTTTTTTTTAGTCTCAATTTGGTTATGTGAAAGTAGCTAATAAATAAGAACAAATAGTTAAGATGTAAAAGAAAAATTTTGGAAAGACTTAATGCTTACTGTCTCCTTTAACTGTATGAAATATGTATAGATTTGCTCATAATTATATATACTGCTTGTTTTTTTTTCCTTTAGCTTTGATTTGAAATGTGTTTAGATGATATGGCTTCATTAATTAAAATTTCCTCTGATGGTACTTATGCACATATAGTCACTTTTATTTTATCCCCGTGGCTGAATTTTTGCATTCTCAGATTGGCTGGATGGAATGGTAACCGAATATCTAGTTGCAACCTTTGGTGATTATTTTACAGACATTAAAATGTAAGCCATTTCCTCAAAGTATCAAAGCAATGGCTAAAATTGTTGTGCATATATTTTCTAGGTGTTCATTTGATCTATTACCTTCTAAAGTCGAACTAACATCACAATCAACAGATTCAGTTGATATACTTTTATTTAATGTCAAAGGATTAAGAAGGGAAGGTGCAATACTAGAAATGGTATCATGGATATATGTTGTGTAAATTCCTCCAATAAAAAAAAAAATAGAGAGAGAGAGAGTGACAAGAGGGGGAGAGAAAAAAGGGGGATAGATTTAACACTAATGCAAATTATAAAGTCAGCCCAAAACAGCGATGATGATGAGAGTGGTGAATTAAACAAAAAATTAGGTTTTATTGCAGAGCTTTTGTGGCTGAACAAGTCGTTTCTGTTTTATTTACTGGTCTATGGCATTCTATTTTTTATGTGTAAATGTACGTATTGTTTCAATCGTCTGTTTAACAAATTGATCTATTGAATAAAATTCTAATTTAGAAGGCTCTTTGGAGCATAATTGCTTTTTATAAGTTGATTAATTATGGCTGACTACATAATTCTTTAGATGGTGTTGCCATTTATCAATTAGGTTGATCATCACAGGGACATCTTCTATTAATAATTTATTCAACAAATTTAATAAACTTAAAGCTCTTTCCCTTTGCACTATTTCAAGATATTCCATATATGTGGAGAAGGGATTTGTGAGTTTGATTCAACTTAGATATTTGTATTTCCTGTTTTATAGATAGCTTGTGCTTATAAAACCGTGCCTTTACAGACTCAGTGGCATCTCATACTAGTGATAATTTTAATGAAAATTATATATTTTCCCCCTTTTGCTACTATTATCTGTTTATCTTTTTCTAGAGATGTGTATGTGTGCTGCCCAGTTGCTTAGGTTTTGTGGTTTACAGTGAATCTAATCATAAATATGTACTTTACCTTATCCATTTTCTTAGGTCATCATTCTTATGGAAGTTAAATTCCAATAAATTTAATCATTTGTGCTTAAATTTGACCTTAACAGATTGATCTCTTCATGATAAGAAAAGTAAGCATTTCTATGCCCGAGTCATGAATTGAAAAATCTTATGTGATCAATTTTTGGGAACCAAAATAAATTGCGTTCAACTTAAATTTGGAAGTTCAATGAAATTATTTGCGCCAATATTTGGGGTTAATTTTTTGAATGATAAATAGCATAAATGTTGGGTTTTAATTTATTGAGGCTTTCATATTAGAAAATAGACTTAAATGGTTGAGGAATCTACAACATCTGAAGAAGCAGCAGAAACAGTACTAATCAGTTAGCTGCTAGACTTAACATGATGGGGGTAAGCAGGAGAATATTAAGGCTGATGCTAATTCAGTAGACGTTTCTGCAAGAACTTTTCTAGACTAGAATTAAGTGCAGCTTTTAACACGAATGACTAGTTAATAAAGTATTTATTTATAGGCTCAAGACCAAATGTTGAGAATAAGATTGATAATGATTATGATGTGATGGGTGTTGTAGGCAGTGAGGAAGCTAGAAGTTTTTCAAAGATGGGACATAAAATAAATTTTCTGAAAATTTGGAGTGTGTTATTACACTCTTAAATACATTTGGCATGCCAAGCTGCTCTACACAAAAAGGCTTTTCACCCATAAAGTGAAGAAAGAATATTTCTTAAACTTGGAATCCTCAATGCTGTTAGAGTTCACTTCACAACAAATCGCAATGTAAATTAATTCTAGGTACATTAAATTAATTTAATTGTGAAAGGTTAAATTTTAATTCAATTAACTAGTCAGTGAAAAAACCATTAAATTTGTTTGAATACCAATGAAAAATTAGGTTAATTGAGACAGAAAATAAAAATTATATTTTTTGAAAAGAACATTAAAAGCAAATACAATCGGAACTATGGCAACAAAAATAAAGTTTACCGTTGACCTAATCAGAAATAATGCTAAAAGCAATAATTAACAGGCATTTAATCAAAAAAAAATTATGCCACGAATTGTATCCTTATCACTAACCTCGCAGTACTCCAATCATCGATAGAAATGAAATCATTATTCCTCTCACCATTATTTTAAAAATTTCCATGCTTCAACTCCTCTAAATGTTATAATTCCAGCTTCCAATGGGATTATTCGGGATTTAAGGTAAAACAAAGGAAACTTGAGATTTAAGATCCCGTGGGATTTAAAGATTTAAAGTTGTCATGTTTGTTGTTTGGCAGCGGAATTGAATGCGGAGGGTGAGTATACGTTGAATGCACATGGGTGGGAATATTAGGTGGTGTGGGTAGGAAAATGAATTTTGCGCAGGCATTGTAAATAGATTTTGTAAAATTTTTGTCAACATCTTAGGACAAAGCATAGTTGATTAAAAGTGAATGGTAAAACATGTGTGGCTTTATAGGCACTTTTCTAATAATTTGATCATATATAGGCCTCTTTAACATGTTTACTATACTTCGTTGATTTTTTTGGTTTTGATATCAAAAGTAGTATGCTCATTTGTAGGGGCAATCTCCCTACTAGTGAATTTATTTACGATCCTAGTTCCTACTTGAACTTCTCTCGCTATGTTTTAGTTATGTTGTATTGTAATTGGTTGATTATGTTGGTTTTGATATCAAAAGTAGTATGCCCATTTATAGGTGCAGTTTCATTACTAGTGANGGAATGATAAATAGCATAAATGTAGGGCTTTAATTTATTGAGGCTTTCATATTAGAAAATAGACTTAATTGGTTGAGGAATCTACAACATCCGAAGAAGCAGCAGAAACAGTACTAGTCAGTTAGCTGCTAGACTTAGCATGATGGGGTAAGCAGGAGAATATTAAGGCTGATGCTAATTCAGTAGACGTTTCTGCAAGAACTTTTCTAGACTAGAATTAAGTGCAGCTTTTAACACGAATGACTAGTTAATAAAGTATTTATTTATAGGCTCGGGATCAAATGTTGAGAATAAGATTGATAATGATTATGATATGATGGGTGTTGTAGGCAGTGAGGAAGCTAGAAGTTTTTCAAAGATGGGGCATAAAATAAGTTTTCTGAAAATTTGGAGGGTGTTATTACACTCTTAAATACTTTTGGCATGCCAAGCTGCTCTACACAAAAAGGCTTTTCACCCATAAAGTGAAAAAGGAATATTTCTTAAACTTGGAATCCTCAATGTTGTTAGAGTTCACTTCACAACAATTCGCAATGTAAATTAACTCTAGGTACATTAAATTAATTTAATTGTGAAAGGTTAAATTTTAATTCAATTAACTAGTCAGTGAAAAAACCATTAAATTTGTTTGAATACCAATGAAAAATTAGGTTTATTGAGAGAGAAAATAAAAATTATATTTTTTGAAAATAACAATAAAAGCAAATGCAATCATAACTATGGCAACAAAAATAAAGTTTACCGTTGACCTAGTCAGAAATAAAGCTAAAAGCAATAATTAACAGGCATTTAATTAAAAAATTTATGCCACGAATTGTATCCTTATCACTAACCTCGCAGTACTCCAATCATCGATAGAAATGAAATCATTATTCCTCTCACCTTTATTTTAAAAATTTCCATGCTTCAGCTCCTCTAAATGTTATAATTCCAGCTTCCAAAGGGATTATTCGGGATTTAAGGTAAAACAAAAGAAACTTGGGATTTAAGATCCCGTGGGATTTAAAGATTTAAAGTTGTCATGTTTGTTGTTTGGCAGCGGAATTGAATGCGGAGGGTGAGTATACGTTGAATGCACATGGGTGGGAAGATTAGGTGGTGTGGGTAGGAAAATGAATTTTGCGCGGGCGTTGTAAATAGATTTTGCAAAATTTTTGTCAACATCTTAGGCCAAAGCATAGTTGATTAAAAGTGAATGGTAAAACATGTGTGGCTTTTTAGGCACTTTTCTAATAATTTGATCATATATAGGCCTCTTTAACATGTTTACTATACTTGGTTGATTTTTTTGGTTTTGATATCAATAGTAGTATGCTCATTTGTAGGGGCAATCTCCCTACTAGTGAATTTATTTATGATCCCAGTTCCTACTTGAACTTCTCTCGCTATGTTTTAGTTATGTTGTGTTGTGATTGGTTGATTATGTTGGTTTTGATATCAAAAGTAGTATGCCCATTTATAGGTGCAGTTTCATTACTAGTGAATTTATTTATGAGCCCACTTCCTACTTGAACTTCTCTTACTATTTTTTTAGTTATGCTTGGGGTATAATTAAATATTGTTGGAATTTAGGAATATTCTTTAGCATTTTCTAATTTAGTACTTTCTATATCTAGAATACAGGTATGTTCTAATTCTTGTTTCCTTCTTTTATTATGGAGAGTTATAACTGATTTTATGTCTTTCCTAATGTGGGAGCTATCTTCCTTTATTTATCTTGTAATCGTTTCAAAAGATATTGACAAGGAATAATATTTTTCCTTCTCCAAAATTCACATAGTATTAGAGCCACCGAAAGTGCCCTACCTAACCCGGGTCGAGGTCGAACCGCTTGCGTCGTCCTGCTTCATCTTTGAGAATATTATCCTGGCAATGCCCTAATTTGTGTGTCCTCCTTTGAGTCTGAGCGGCCGCGTTCAAAGCCAGCCATTCTTGCACGATCTGGAAGGTTGTTCGAGATCTTTATTCAAACTTAGAGAATTCTTCATAAATTTTTGAGTCAAAAACTCAACTTTGAAAATCTTAACAAAATGAATGTGATGTTATTACATTACAATAAGTTGGTACATGAGCTTGGTCAACATTATGATGACATTTGGGAGAATGCAATTTATTATGCTTGACACAAAAATGAGAGGAAAATGATCGGGTCTACGTGTTTTTACCTGGCCTTAAATAGTGTTTAGATGAAGTTCGACGTCGAATCATTCGTAAGAAACTTCAACCCTCAATTCGAGAAGTTTTTTCTAAAGTTAAACGTGAAGAATTTAGAAGGATAATTATGTTGTACAACATCGAATCGTCTGGTAACATTGAACAGGAAAACTCTGCTCTTGTATCAAAATGAGTTGATACTGATAAAGATGAGAGAAAAAAAATCACATTGCAGAAAATCATCACACACGAATGAGACATTTTGGAAACTTCATGGAAAACCTGCAAATTGGAAATCAAAATTCAAGCATGAAGTTCATGCTTATTAAGCTTTTAAAGAAACTCGGGAGCCGTCTGCTAGCTCGAATACAATCCCTTTTACCAAGGAGCAATTAGAGCACTTGCAAAAATTATTTTAAACTCTAAAACTAATCTCAAAGTCATCTTACATTTTAGTATAAAAGGGTAACTCTCTAGTCACTGCTTTGTTAGGTGTTATTCCTAATTTTTCTAATTCTTGGATAGTTGACTCTGGCGCAACTGATCATATGACGGTTTCTAAATTATTTCCTTTTGTAGATCTTGTCCAAAAAATAAAATATCAAAATTGTTGATACTCTCCCCGTTACCCTTCGCGTGTTCTCCATTTTCCTAATCTATCATATAGCTTGTTGTCCATTAGTAAAATTACTGATTATCAATATCAAACAAACTTCTATGCTTTCTATTGTGAGTTTTAGGAATTTGCCACAGAGAGCATGATTGATAGTGCTAAGGAAAAAAATGGACTTGACTCGAATAGATAATGTTAAATTATTGATTTTAATTTTGCTTATGTTTATGTTTCTAAAGACAATGGAATTATATTATGGCATTATAGGTTAAGCAATCTAAGTTTCATTATAAAAATTGCTTATTTCCGAAATTATTTCGGAATAAAGATATTTTATTGTTTCAATGTGAACTGTGTTAGTTTCCTAAGCATCATCGCGCATTGTTTTCTCCATAGCGATATTTGTAAAATCTTTACATACTCTTGTATGAAGTGGTTTGTGACTTTCACTGGTAATCACACCAGATTCTATTGAATTTATTTAATTAAAGAAAAATTAGAACTAGAATAAATTTTTAAAAATGTTTATACCATGGTACAATTTTAATTTCAAGCAATCATTTAAATATTATAGAGTGATAATAGGTTTGAGTATTTTGAAAACAATTTCGGGTAAATTCTTTCTTGGAAAAGGAATAATTCGTCCAAGCTTTTATGTCGACACTCCTCAATAGAATGAATTAGTTAAAAGGAAAACAAGCACTTGTTAGAGGTATTTTGAGTTTTGCTATTTACGAATCAAGTGCCTAAATATTTTTGGGGTGCAACTATTCTCACTGTTACATTTCTCAAAACAGAACACCCAATAAGATTTTAAACCTTTAAACACCTTTTGATGATTTTTAAAAATTATTTCCAAAAAATCAGCTCTCATCTTCCCTAACTCTAAAAATATTTGTGTGTACTGCTTTTGTTTACATTCATAATCAAGGCAAGCTTGAACCCCTAACCAAAAAATGTGTTTCTTGGTTATGCTCTTAACAAAAAAAAGGTATAAATGTTTTGATCCCAATTTAAAAAAAAAATGTTTGTTACCATGTATATCACTTTGTTTGAATCACAGCTTTTTTTTCCACTTCACCTTCAAGGGGAATAACAAACAAGGATGTGCTTGCTGAGTTTCTAGATTTTCTTCAAATTGAAAACTCCCAAAATAGTATGACCCTAACCTTGATTGTTTAACTTGAAAATTCAGGTGATGTTATATTAGGAGAGAGTGTGTCGAGTCTTTTAGATATTTAAGTTTCTATAGTGTCATCTTATGATGTTCATAATAATGAAGAAATATGAAAAGAACGACGGCAGTGATATCTTTTGATTTTGTCTACTTGCAACAAAGGACAACTAAAAAAAGGGTCTCTGAATCCTTTACACTTCCTAGAATCTGCAAACTCGGGTAACGTCCTTACTAATTCATTACCTTATGTTCAGTCTAATTTGTCTTCAAATTCTAAGTCTAGTTTAAATCTTTTGTCTAATGTGTCTAGCACTCAACATCCATTGTCTTCTTATGTGCCGTATGATCACCTCTTACCCACCTTCCATGCTTTTACCTTACAATTATCGCATATGAAGATTTCTAATTTGAAGGAGGTTGTTTTCGAGGGGATACAATCTCTTGAAAAAAATAGGAGATGAGAAGTGGTTGATCTTCTTAGAGAGATAAATGTCGGATGCCAATGGGTCTTTACAATCAATTACAATTTTTATGGTTCCTTAGAATGACATAAGGCCAGACTAATTGCTAAGGGATTTGCTCACACATATGACATTGATTATCTCGAGACATTTGCTCTAGTTGCAAAATTAATCTCAATAAGAGTACTTGTATCACTTGTAGCTAATCTTGACTTAACACTACAATAGTTGGATATAAAGAATGTTTTTCTCAATGGGGACTTGGAGGAAGAAGTGTATTATAGATGTACCTTATGGATTTAGTGAGAAGTTTGACACAAAGTCGTGTAGACTAAAAAAATTCCTATACAAGTTGAAGTAGTAATCGAGTGCGTGGTTTGAGAAATTTACACTATTTGTTAAAGTTGGAGGATTTACTCAAGGGCATGGAGATCATACAATATTCTTCAAGCATTCCAATGATGGAAGATAGTCATATTGATTGTGTATGTGGACGATGTAATTCTCACTGGAGACGATGTATATGAAATGAACTGTTGAGGATTTTTCTCTCATCAATTTTTGAGACCGATGAATTTGGATCTCTAAGGTATTTTATTGACATGAAGATTGTTTGATCGAAGAAAGGGATTATGGTTTCCTAACAGAAATATGTTCTTGAACTTCTAAAGGAAACATAGATTAGTGGTTGTAAGCCTGCAAATATTCCAATACCACTCGATATCAAAAGTTGGTGGGAAATTGAAATGCTTATCATATACTCAGCCATATATTGCCTTTACTTTAAGTTTGTTTGGTAAGTAAATTTTTGCATTCTTACTATGAGAAGCACATTGAAGCAGTTAACAGAATTCTCAAGTGCCTAAAAAGTACACCAGGCAAGGACTTGCTCTTGCAGAAAACCACACAAAAAATATAGAGTCATACACTGATGCAGATTGTGTAGGCTCAGTTGTTGACAGAAGATTGATATTTGGATATTGGATATTGTACTTATGTCTAGAGAAATTTGGTCGCATGGCGAAGTTAGAAACAGAATGTGGTGTCGAGGCAGAATCTCGGGCTATGACTAATGAAATATGTGAGATATTATGGCTGAAGAGAATTCTAGAAGAGCTGCGAAATCCGATTAACATGCCAATGAAGTTATACTGTACAAGCTATCAGGATTGCAAAAAATCCAATGTGGTATGATCACACAAACTATTTGGAGATTGGCTTGCACTTCATAAAAGAAAAGATTGATTGCGAATTTATTTGCATGTTGTTTATTCCTAATCAACAAATTATTGGCATTTTCACCAAGGGGCTGTTCAGGCTTTGTTTTGAACTTCTTGTATTTGAGTTGGGCATGATAGATATCTATGCTCCAATTTGGGGGGG
>JXCR01094243.1:170131-183159 GCA_002079205.1 Phalaenopsis hybrid cultivar
TTCAGAAGGTTCGTGGAAGCTTGCCTGGAGGAAACTATTGTTGTTTATACTGATCATCTCCTTTCTCAGGTTCGCACAGCTCTCCTTAAGCCATCTCCATTGTTGAAATATTGTATAGTTTAAGCATGGATATGGCTGTCATGAAGGTATTGATAATTCGTGCCTGTAGAAAACTTATATTAAAGAAGAAACAATTGAACGGATGAGGCTTGATGAAGAGGTTTTGATGGATTTCTTCCGTGAGTATATCAGTGTTACAGTGAGTATCAATCATTGTTATGGCATTTATCACTACTATTTCTGTTTTTTACTGTTGTTATATATATGCTCTTTAACATGTCTGCTTGATATATACAAGATGAGAGAGATAAATTGGTTTCATCTTTCTGGATTTTATAGCTGTAGTCTAATCGCATTTACTTTATTATGTGATCCTCCTTTTTTTTTCATGCGGTAAAATAGTAACCAGCAAAATCATTATTCTGCTTGATTTATAATTTAATTTGAATGTTTGCAGAAAGTTGAAACCAGAGTGAAGATACTGGCTGATCTTAGAGAGCTTGCATCTGCCGAGAGTCTAGACAGTTTCACGCTCATCTATACAAATATTCTCGAACATCAACCCGATTGCCCGGTAATTTGTTTCTTCAAATTGAATGGCAGTTTTACAATCTTGTATCTTTGCATTGGTTGTTTGTCTGCTGAATATTACATTGTTGTAAGAATATATTTAAATATTCTCTCTATGCAGCCTGAGATTGTTGAGAAACTGGTGGCACTCCGAGAAGGCATACCACGCAAGGATGCTAAGGAGGTAATGACTAACATATTGCATGTGTTGATATTAGCTGTAGTTCGAGAATTTTAACCGAAGCACAATATAGCATCTTTAAACAAAATCAAATCTGATGAACATATAGGGCTTTGTTTGGGAGCATTTTTATTTTTCGCTGTTGTTTTTTGCTTTTATTTTTAAACCATGTTTATTTGATATATTTTAAGCATTTTTATTTCTTAAAACAAATTAACTCGTTTTTAAAAACAGTCAAAACAATATTTAGATGTTTTTAGTATTTTTAAAAACAATCACCCCAAGCAAACATGTTTCATTTCGATGTAAAACATAAACAAATAAGATAAAAATAAAAAACAAAAGGAAAAAAGAGATCTGAAAAAAAAAATAAAAAAATAAAAAACATAGCCTCTCTTTTCTTCCATTTGTTTTTTGGGGCATTTACATACGCACAACACAAATCTTATATATTTACATATCTGACATCTAAATATTTGTTTTTACATCAATAGCTTTCAAATCTTTCATATCACATCAAAAATACTACTATTACTAACTTTTAAAAGTGAAATACATCTTTCCAAGAAAGTCATATAAATATAAGGGGTGTTTACATACATTACTAACCAATTCCTTTATATAAACCTATCTAACACCTAAACCTCACTTTTTACAATTATACCACTCAGATCTTTTATGTCACATCAATAATAGCATCATTTTAACTCGTAAAATGAAATACAGCTTGTCTTATCAATCATAGGTAAGGTGGTATGTATGTTAAAATTGAAGTTTAGGTGTTACATATGTAAATACAAAAGAATTGAGTGGTATGTATGTAAATTTAAATATAAAAAAATTATTTGTTAGATATGTATATATATAGAAGTTTTGCAGCATGTATTTAAATTTTTTTTTTTTTTCATGAAGTGTTGAAGATATAATTTTTGGAATTTCCGGGGGTGGGGGTTATACATTCATTAGCAACTATTTACAAGTCTCCTAACTGAAATATAAATATTATCAAGCAGACTATATATATATATATATATATAGANGGAGTTATGACTGATTTTATGTCTTTCATAATGTGGGAGCTATCCTCCTTTATTTATCTTGTAATCGTTTCAGAAGAAATTGATAAGGAATAATATTTTTCCTTCTCCAAAATTCACATAGTATCAGAGCCACCGAAAGTGCCATACCTAACCCATGTCGAGGTCAAAGCCGCTTGCGTCGTCCTGCTTCATCTTTGAGAATATTATCCTGGCAATGCCCTAGTTTGTGTGTCCTCCTTTGAGTTTGAGCGGTCGTGTTCAAAGCCAGCCATTCCTGCAATATCTGGAAGGTTGTTCGAGATCTTTATTCAAACTTGGAGAATTCTTCATAAATTTTTTAGTCAAAAACTCAACTTTGAAAATCTTAACAAAATGAATGTGATGTTATTACATTACAATAAGTTGGTACATGAACTTGGTCAATGTTATGATGACATTTGGGAGAATGCAATTTATTATGCTTGACACAAAAATGAGAGGAAAATGATCGGGTCTACATGTTTTTACCTGCCCTTAAATAGTGTTTAGATGAAGTTCGACGCTGAATCATTCGTAAGAAACTTCAACCCTCAATTCGAGAAGTTTTTTCTAAAGTTAAACATGAAGAATTTAGAAGGATAATTATGTTGTACAACATCGAATCGTCTGGTGGTAACATTGAACAGGAAAACTCTGCTCTTGTATCAAAATGGGTTGATACTGATAAAAATGGGAGAAAAAATTCACATTGCAGAAAATCATGACACATGAATGAGACATTTTGGAAGCTTCATGGAAAACTTGCAAATTGGAAATCAAAATTCAAGCATGAAGTTCATGCTTATTAAGCTTTTAAAGAAACTCGGGAGTCGTCTTGCTAGCTCAAATACAATCCCTTTTACCAAGGAGTTATTTTAAACTCTAAAACTAATTTTGAAGCCATCTTACATTTTAGTATAAAAGGTTAACTCTCTAGTCACTGCTTTGTTAGGTGTTATTCCTAATTTTTCTAATTCTTGGATAGTTGACTCTGGCGCNTGTTATGATGACATTTGGGAGAATGCAATTTATTATGCTTGACACAAACATGAGAGGAAAATGATCGGGTCTACATGTTTTTACCTGGCCTTAAATAGTGTTTAGATGAAGTTCGACGCCGAATCATTCGTAAGAAACTTCAACCCTCAATTCAAGAAGTTTTTTCTAAAGTTAAACATGAAGAATTTAGAAGGATAATTATGTTGTACAACATCGAATCGTCTGGTGGTAACATTGAACAGGAAAACTCTGCTCTTGTATCAAAATGGGTTGATACTGATAAAGATGGGAGAAAAAAATTCACCTTGCAGAAAATCATGACACACTAATGAGACATTTTGGAAGCTTCATGGAAAACCTGCAAATTGGAAATCAAAATTCAAGCATGAAGTTCATGCTTATTAAGCTTTTAAAGAAACTCGGGAGTCGTCTGCTAGCTCGAATACAATCCCTTTTACCAAGGAGTTATTTTAAACTCTAAAACTAATCACGAAGCCATCTTACATTTTAGTATAAAATGGTAACTCTCTAGTCACTGCTTTGTTAGGTGTTATTCCTAATTTTTCTAATTCTTGGATAGTTGACTCTGGCGCAACTGATCATATAACGACTGCTAAATTATTTCTTTTTGTAGATCTTGTGCAGAAAATAAATATCAAAATTGTTGATACTCTCCCCGTTACCCTTCGCGTGTTCTCCATTTTCCTAATCTATCGTATAGCTTGTTGTCCATTAGTAAAATTATTGATCATCAATATCAAACAAACTTCTATGCTTTCTATTGTGAGTTTTAGGAATTTGCCACGGAGAGCATGGTTGATAGTGCTAAGGAAAAAAATGGACTTGACTCAACAACAACAACAACAACAAAGCCTTAATCCCACTATGTGGGGTCGGCCACATGAATCCTTTTTCTCCATTNATTGATAGTGCTAAGGAAAAAAATGGACTTGACTCGAATAGATAAATTGAAATTATTGATTTTAGTTATGCTTACGTTTATGTTTCTAAAGACAATGAAATTATGTTATGTCATTACAGGTTAAGCAATCTAAGTTTCATTATAAAAATTGCTTATTTCCGAAATTATTTCGGAATAAAGATATATTATTGTTTCAATGTGAACTGTGTTGGTTTGCTAAGCATCATCGTGCATTGTTTTCTCCACAAAATAGAAACTTAGTACATCAATTAATTTGATCCATAGCGATATTTGGAGTCCTTGTAAATCTGTACATGCTCTGGTATGAAGTGGTTTGTGACTTTCACTGGTGATCACACTAGATTCTATTGAATTTATTTAATTAAACAAAAATTAGAACTAGAAATAATTTTTAAAAATTTTTATACCATGGTACAATTTTAATTTTAAAGAATCATTTAAATATTATAGAGTGATAATAGGTTTGAGTATTTTAAAAACAATTTAGGGTCAATTCTTTCTTGGAAAAGGAATAATTCGTCCAAGCTTTTATGTCAACACTCCTCAACAGAATGAATTAGTTAAAAGGAAAGACAAGCACTTATTAGAGGTATTTTGAGTTTTGTTATTTGCCAATCAGGTGTCTAAATATTTTTGGGATGCAACTATTCTCACTGTTACATTTCTCAAAACAGAACACCCAATAAGATTTTAAACCTTTAAACACCTTTTGATGATTTTTAAAAATTATTTCTAAAAAATCAGCTCTCATCTTCCCCACCTCTAAAAATATTTGCGTGTAATGCTTTTGTTTACATTCATAATCAAGGCAAGCTTGAACCCCTAGCCAAATATGTGTTTGTTGGTTATGCTCTTAACAAAAAAAGGTATAAATGTTTTGATCCCAATTCAAAAAAAATGTTTGTTACCATGCATTTCACTTTGTTTGAATCACAGCTTTTTTTTTTACTTCACGTTCAAGGGGAAGAACAAACAAAGATGTGCTTGCTGAGTTTCTAGATTTTCTTCAAATTGAAGACTCCCAAAATAGTATGAACCTAACCTTGATTATTTAACTTGAAAATTCAGGTGATATTATATTAGGAGAGAGTGTGTCGAGTCTTTTAGATATTTAAGTTTCTATAGTGTCATCTTATGATGTTCATAATAATGAAGAAATATGAAAAGAATGACGATAGTGATATCTTTTGATTTTGTCTACTTGCAACAAAGGACAACTAAAAAAAGGATCTTTGAATCCTTCATACTTCCTAGAATCTGCAAACCCAGGTAACGTCCTTACTAATTCATTACCTTATGTTCAGTCTAATTTGTCTTNTAAAAAATCAGCTCTCATCTTCCCCACCTCTAAAAATATTTGCGTGTAATGCTTTTGTTTACATTCATAATCAAGGCAAGCTTGAACCCCTAGCCAAAATATGTGTTTGTTGGTTATGCTCTTAACAAAAAAAGGTATAAATGTTTTGACCCCAATTCAAAAAAATGTTTGTTACCGTGCATTTCACTTTGTTTGAATCACAGCTTTTTTTTCCACTTCACCTTCAAGGGGAAGAACAAACAAAGATGTGCTTGCTGAGTTTCTGGATTTTCTTCAAATTGAAGACTCCCAAAATAGTATGACCCTAACCTTGATTGTTTAACTTGAAAATTCAGGTGATATTATATTAGGAGAGAGTGTGTCGAGTCTTTTAGATCTTTAAGTTTCTATAGTGTCATCTTATAATGTTCATAATAATGAAGAAATATGAAAAGGATGACGACAATGATATCTTTTGATTTTGTCTACTTGCAACAAAGGACAACTAAAAAAAGGGTCTTTGAATCCTTTACACTTCCTAGAATCTGCAAACCCAGGTAACGTCCTTACTAATTCATTACCTTATGTTCAGTCTAATTTGTCTTCAAATTCTAAGCATAGTTTAAATCTTGTGCCTGATGTGTCTAGCACTCAACATCCATTGTCCTCTTATGTGTCATATGATCACCTCTCACCCACAATTATCGCATATGAAGATTTCTTATTTGAAGGAGGCTGTTTTCAAGGGGATACAATCTCTTGAAAAAAATAGGAGATGAGAAGTGGTTGATCTTCTTAGAGAAAGATAAATGTCGGATGCCAATGGGTCTTTACAATCAAGTACAATTTTTATTGTTCCTTAGAACGACATAAGGCTAGACTAATTGCTAAGGGATTTGCTCACACACATGACATTGATTATCTCGAGACATTTGCTCTAGTTGCAAAATTAATCTCAATAAGAGTACTTCAATCACTTGTAGGTAATCTTGAGTGATCCCTACAACAGTTGGATATAAAGAATGTTTTTCTCAATAGGGACTTGGAGGAAGAAGTGTATTATAGATGTACCTTACGGATTTAGTGAGAAGTTTGACACAAATGCGTGTAAACTAAAAATATTCCTATACAAGTTGAAGTAGTAATCGAGTGCGTGGTTTGAGAAATTTACACTATTTGTTAAAGATCGAGGATTTACTCAAGGGCATGGAGATCATACAATATTCTTCAAGCATCCCAATGATGGAAGATAGTCATATTGATTGTGTATGTGGACGATATAATTCTCACTGGAGACAATGTATATGAAATGAACTGTTGAAGATTTTTCTCTCATCAATTGTTTAGACCAATGAATTTGGATCTCTAAGGTATTTTATTGACATGAAGATTGCTTGATCGAAGAAAGGGATTATGGTTTCCTAACAAAAATATGTTCTTGATCTTCTAAAGGAAACATGGATGAGTGGTTGTAAGCCTGCAAATATTCCAATACCACTCAGTATCAAAAGTTGGTGGGAAATTGAAATGCTTATCATATAATCAGCCATATATTGCCTTTACTTTTGGTAAGTAAATTTTTGCATTCGTACTATGGAAACACATTGAAGCAATTAACAGGATTCTCAGGTACCTAAAAAGTACACCAGGCAAGGACTTGCTCTTGCAGAAAACCACACAAAAAATATAGAGACATACACTGATGCAGATTGTGCAGGCTCAGTTGTTGACAGAAGATTGATATTTGGATATAGTACTTATGTCTAGAGAAATTTGGTCGCATGGCGAAGTTAGAAACAGAATGTGGTGCCGAGGCAGAATCTCGGGCTATGGCTAATGAAATATGTGAGACATTTTGGCTGAAGAGAATTCTAGAAGAGCTGCGAAATCCGATTTACATGCCAATGAAGTTATACTGTACAAGCTATCAGGATTGCAAAAAATCCAATGTGGTATGATCACACAAACTATTTGGAGATTGGCTTGCACTTCATAAAAGAGAAGATTGATTGCAGATATATTTGCATGTTATTTATTCCTAATCAACAAATTATTGGCATTTTTACCAAAGGGTTGTTCAGGCCTTGTTTTGAACTCTTTGTATTTGAGTTGAGCATGATAGATATCTATGCTCCAATTTTAGAGGGAGGGGGTGGGGGGTGGGGATGTTGGAATTTTAGGAATATCTTTTATTATTTTTTATATTTAGAATATAGAATTATTGGAATGTTATAATTCTTGTTTCCTTCTTTTATCATGGGGAGTTATGTCCGACTTTATGTTTTTCCTAATTTAGGAGCCATCACCCTCTATTTATCTTGTAATTGTTTCATAAGAAGTTGACAAGGAATGATATTTTTTCTCTCCCAAACTCACAAATATAAACCTGTAAACTAACTTGATTGATGTAATTCTGCCTTTGTTTTTGAAGGTACATTGAGGAAAGATCGTTCAGAAGGTTCGTGGAAGCTTGCCTGGAGGAAACTATTGTTGTTTATACTGATCATCTCCTTTCTCAGGTTCGCACAGCTCTCCTTAAGCCATCTCCATTGTTGAAATATTGTATAGATTATGCATGATATGGCTGTCATGAAGGTATTGATAACTCGTGCCTGTAGAAAACTTATATTAAAGAAGAAACAATTGAACGGATGAGGCTTGATGAAGAGGTTTTGATGGATTTCTTCCGTGAGTATATCAGTGTTACAGTGAGTATCAATCATTGATATGGCATTTATCACTACTATTTCTGTTTTTTACTATTGTTATATATATGCTCTTTAACATGTCTGCTTGATATATACAAGATGAGAGATATAAATTGGTTTCATCATTCTCGATTTTATAGCTGTAGTCTAATCGCATTTACTTTATTATGTGATCCTCCTTTTTTTTTTATGCGGTAAAATAGTACCCAGCAAAATCATTATTCTGCTTGATTTATAATTTAATTTGAATGTTTTTCAGAAAGTCGAAACTAGAGTGAAGATACTGGCTGATCTTAGAGAGCTTGCATCTGCCGAGAGTCTAGACAGTTTCACGCTCATCTATACAAATATTCTCGAACATCAACCCGATTGCCCGGTAATTTGTTTCTTCAAATTGAATGGCAGTTTTACAATCTTGTATCTTTGCATTGATTGTTTCTCTGCTGAATGTTACATTGTTGTAAGAATATTTTTAAATATTCTCTCTATGCAGCCTGAGATTGTTGAGAAACTGGTGGCACTCCGAGAAGGCATACCACGCAAGGATGCTAAGGAGGTAATGACTAACATATTGCATGTGTTGATATTAGCTGTAGTTCGAGAATTTTAACTGAAGCACAATATAGCTTCTTTAAACAAAATCAAATCTGATGAACATATAGGGCTTTGTTTGTGAGCATTTTTATTTTTCGCTGTTGTTTTTTGCTTTTATTTTTAAACCATGTTTATTTGATATATTTTAAGCATTTTTGTTTTTTAAAACAAATTAACTTGTTTTTAAAAATAGACAAAACAATATTTAGATGTTTTTAGTATTTTTAAAAACAATCACCCCAAGCAAACATGTTTCATTTCGAAGTAAAGCATAAACAAATAAGATAAAAATAAAAAATAAAAGGAAAAAGAGATCTCAAACAAAAATAAATAAATAAATAAAAAACATAGCCTATCTTTTCTTCCATTTGTTTTTTGGGGCATTTACACACGTACAACACAAATCTTATATATTTACATATCTGACATCTAAATATTTGTTTTTACATCAATAGCTTTCAAATCTNATAGGTTAAAAAAATGGACTTGACTCGAATAGATAAATTTAAACTATTGATTTTAGTTATTCTTATGTTTATGTTTCTAAAGACAATGAAATTATGTTATGACATTATAGGTTAAGCAATCTAAGTTTCATTATAAAAATTGCTTATTTCCGAAATTATTTCGAAATAAAGATATATTATTGTTTCAATGTGAACTGTGTTAGTTTGCTAAGCATCATCGCGCATTGTTTTCTCCACAAAATAGAAACTTAGTACATCAATTAATTTGATCCATAGCGATATTTGGAGTCCTTGTAAATCTGTACATGCTCTGGTATGAAGTGGTTTGTGACTTTCACTGGTGATCACACTAGATTCTATTGAATTTATTTAATTAAAGAAAAACTAGAACTAGAAATAATTTTTAAAAATTTTTATACCATGGTACAATTTTAATTTTAAACAATCATTTAAATATTATAGAGTGATAATAGGTTTGAGTATTTTAAAAACAATTTAGGGTCAAATTCTTTCTTGGAAAAGGAATAATTTGTCCAAGCTTTTATGTCAACACTCCTCAACATAATGAATTAGTTAAAAGGAAAATCAAGCACTTATTAGAGGTATTTTGAGTTTTGCTATTTGCCAATCAGGTGTCTAAATATTTTTGGGGTGCAACTATTCTCATTGTTACATTTCTCAAAACAGAACACCCAATAAGATTTTAAACCTTTAAACACCTTTTGATGATTTTTAAAAATTATTTCTAAAAAATCAGCTCTCATCTTCCCCACCTCTAAAAATATTTGCGTGTAATGCTTTTGTTTACATTCATAATCAAGGCAAGCTTGAACCCCTAGCCAAATATGTGTTTGTTGGTTATGCTCTTAACAAAAAAAGGTATAAATGTTTTGATCCCAATTCAAAAAAAATGTTTGTTACCATGCATTTCACTTTGTTTGAATCACAGCTTTTTTTTTTACTTCACGTTCAAGGGGAAGAACAAACAAAGATGTGCTTGCTGAGTTTCTAGATTTTCTTCAAATTGAAGACTCCCAAAATAGTATGAACCTAACCTTGATTATTTAACTTGAAAATTCAGGTGATATTATATTAGGAGAGAGTGTGTCGAGTCTTTTAGATATTTAAGTTTCTATAGTGTCATCTTATGATGTTCATAATAATGAAGAAATATGAAAAGAATGACGATAGTGATATCTTTTGATTTTGTCTACTTGCAACAAAGGACAACTAAAAAAAGGATCTTTGAATCCTTCATACTTCCTAGAATCTGCAAACCCAGGTAACGTCCTTACTAATTCATTACCTTATGTTCAGTCTAATTTGTCTTCAAATTCTAAGCATAGTTTAAATATTGTGTCTGTTGTGTCTAGCACTCAACATCCATTGTCCTCTTATGTGTCATATGATCACCTCTCACCCACCTTCCGTGCTTTTACCTCACAATTATCGCATATGAAGATTTCTAATTTGAAAGAGGTTGTTTTCGAGGGGATACAATCTCCTGAAAAAAATAGGAGATGAGAAGTGGTTGATCTTCTTATAGAAAGATAAATGTCGGATGCCAATGAGTCTTTACAATCAAGTACAATTTTTATGGTTCCTTAGAACGACATAAGGCTAGACTATTGCTAAGGGATTTGCTCACACATATGACATTGATTATCTCAAGACATTTGTTCTAGTTGCAAAATTAATCTCAATAAGAGTACTTCAATCACTTGTAGGTAATTTTGAGTGACCCCTACAACAGTTGGATATAAAGAATGCTTTTCTCAATAGGGACTTGGAGGAAGAAGTGTATTATAGATGTACCTTATGGATTTAGTGAGAAGTTTGACACAAAGGCGTGTAAACTAAAAAAATTCCTATACAAGTTTAAGTAGTAATTGAGTGCGTGGTTTGAGAAATTTACACTATTTGTTAAAGATCGAGGATTTACACAAGGGCATGGAGATCATACAATATTCTTCAAGCATCCCAATGATGGAAGATAGTCATATTGATTGTGTATGTGGACGATATAATTCTCACTGGAGACAATGTATATGAAATGAACTGTTGAAGATTTTTCTCTCATCAATTGTTTAGACCAATGAATTTGGATCTCTAAGGTATTTTATTGACATGAATATTGCTTGATCGAAGAAAGGGATTATGGTTTCCTAACATAAATATGTTCTTGATCTTCTAAAGGAAACATGGATGAGTGGTTGTAAGCCTGCAAATATTCCAATACCACTCAATATCAAATGTTGGTGGGAAATTGAAATGCTTATCATATACTCAGCCATATATTGACTTTACTTTTGGTAAGTAAATTTTTGCATTCGTACTATGGAAACACATTGAAGCAATTAACAGGATTCTCAGGTGCCTAAAAAGTACACCAGGCAAGGACTTGCTCTTGAAGAAAACCACACAAAAAATATAGAGACATACACTAATGCAGATTATGCAAGCTCGGTTATTGACAGAAGATTGATATTTGGATATAGTACTTATGTCTAGATAAATTTGGTCGCATGGCGAAGTTAGAAATAGAATGTGGTGCCAAGGCAAAATCTTGGGCTATGGCTAATGAAATATGTGAGATATTTTGGCTGAAGAGAATTCTGGAAGAGCTGCGAAATCCGATTTACATGCCAATGAAGTTATACTGTACAAGCTATCAGGATTGCAAAAAATCCAATGTGGTATGATCACACAAACTATTTGGAGATTGGCTTGCACTTCATAAAAGAGAAGATTGATTGCGGATATATTTGCATGTTGTTTATTCCTAATCAACAAATTATTGGCATTTTCACCAAAGGGCTGTTCAGGCCTTGTTTTAAACTCTTTGTATTTGAGTTGGGCATGATAGATATCTATGCTCCAATTTTAGAGGGAGGGGGTGGGGGGTGGGGATGTTGGAATTTTAGGAATATCTTTTATTATTTTTTATATTTAGAATATAGAATTATTGGAATGTTATAATTCTTGTTTCCTTCTTTTATCATGGGGAGTTATGTCCGACTTTATATTTTTCCTAATGTAGGAGACATTACCCTCTATTTATCTTGTAATTGTTTCATAAGAAGTTGACAAGGAATGATATTTTTTCTCTCCCAAACTCACNGTTTTTCCTAATTTAGGAGCCATCACCCTCTATTTATCTTGTAATTGTTTCATAAGAAGTTGACAAGGAATGATATTTTTTCTCTCCCAAACTCACAAATATAAACCTGTAAACTAACTTGATTGATGTAATTCTGCCTTTGTTTTTGAAGGTACATTGAGGAAAGATCGTTCAGAAGGTTCGTGGAAGCTTGCCTGGAGGAAACTATTGTTGTTTATACTGATCATCTCCTTTCTCAGGTTCGCACAGCTCTCCTTAAGCCATCTCCATTGTTGAAATATTGTATAGATTATGCATGGATATGGCTGTCATGAAGGTATTGATAACTCGTGCCTGTAGAAAACTTATATTAAAGAAGAAACAATTGAACGGATGAGGCTTGATGAAGAGGTTTTGATGGATTTCTTCCGTGAGTATATCAGTGTTACAGTGAGTATCAATCATTGATATGGCATTTATCACTACTATTTCTGTTTTTTACTATTGTTATATATATGCTCTTTAACATGTCTGCTTGATATATACAAGATGAGAGATATAAATTGGTTTCATCATTCTCGATTTTATAGCTGTAGTCTAATCGCATTTACTTTATTATGTGATCCTCCTTTTTTTTTTATGCGGTAAAATAGTACCCAGCAAAATCATTATTCTGCTTGATTTATAATTTAATTTGAATGTTTTTCAGAAAGTCGAAACTAGAGTGAAGATACTGGCTGATCTTAGAGAGCTTGCATCTGCCGAGAGTCTAGACAGTTTCACGCTCATCTATACAAATATTCTCGAACATCAACCCGATTGCCCGGTAATTTGTTTCTTCAAATTGAATGGCAGTTTTACAATCTTGTATCTTTGCATTGATTGTTTCTCTGCTGAATGTTACATTGTTGTAAGAATATTTTTAAATATTCTCTCTATGCAGCCTGAGATTGTTGAGAAACTGGTGGCACTCCGAGAAGGCATACCACGCAAGGATGCTAAGGAGGTAATGACTAACATATTGCATGTGTTGATATTAGCTGTAGTTCGA
>JXCR01094243.1:184038-203142 GCA_002079205.1 Phalaenopsis hybrid cultivar
CTTTGCCTTTATATATATATATATATATATATATATATATATATATATATATATATATATATATATATATATATATATATATCTGTGAATAGGAAAAAATTGCATCTAGTTCAGAAGCCGTCTTAGTTTTCTAATGCTGCATTGCTCATTGATTTTAGAGATTGCGTTATTCGTTTTAGCCATCGTCGTTTTCTTATTATTTCAGCTTCTGATTGATGTTTTCTTTTTCCTCTAATTTTTGTTGATATGTTTGATACTTAAAGGTAATGCACATATTTGAATGAGTTTTTGTTTTTACAAATGAAATTATCAATAAATACTTCATCCAAATACATTTTCTTATTAATTTTGTCTGATTAGTCCACCTCTTGACAATCAATACATTGATGATTATTTTTTTTGGTTTCAAGAAGGCGTCGTAAGCTCTATATCAGCCTAAATAATTCAGGATAAGCTTTACCTTTTTTTTTGGCGGAAAATTTACATACAATACAATTCTTAGCTTTTTTTTTCATATCTAATTTTCAAATGATATTACAGTTATAACACTTTGGTATCACATGAAAATGTATATTTTACTTTTAAAATTATAGTGACGGTGATTTTTTGATGTGATATTAAAGATTTAAGTGACATGCATATGAATATGAATGTTTTGATGTTTGATAAATACATGTATAAGAATTGATTGTCATGCATGTAAATGTCCTTTCCTCCCCTCCCCCAAGCTTCTCCTCACATCATACGGTCCAATTAGAGATAGGATTAATTTTCTATAAAAAGGGTATTTGCATTGCCTATGAATCATCATCTAAATTTTAACATTTGTTTTTATAACCACAATTTTAGCATTACATTTTAAAAAGCACTAATATTATTTTTTTCTGAATTAAAATATATTTTTCTACCATACATGATGTGATATATCACCGAAGTGCTATATAAATAAAAATAAAAAACTAAGCATTAAATCTATAAATACATTAGAAATTGTATTTATAATTGTGTTATATTTATGAAAACCCTCCTTGTAAAATCTCCTATATGAAATGATAGAAGCAATTAGGTGCCTTATTCATCAATGTCGTTTCCTTATACGTGAAAAAGTTGGTATGATTCTTTGTTGATAAAATTTTATTGCATCATGATCCATGTCTAATAACCAACTTTTTTGAACGGGGAGCCCGTTCAAGTATATGACGAAATGTCTAGGAAAATTTATATCAGTTTGATTTTTTTATTTGCATATCTAACACTTCAATTTTATTTTAATATTTATTTATATATCATTGAAATTTTTAACGACACGAAATATCACACTAAAAAAAACTAAAATAAAAATATAATAATAATAAAATCAGTTATTTCATCTCCAAACATTCCTGCGTTATAAAACCTATAAACGCTGTATACATAATCTTAACAATCATCGAATTGATTTATCCCAACACTCATCAGCACTAGTTCCGACCTGCTTTCACCGCCTCCCATTCAAGCGCCATCCATCCATCCACAGCATACGCCCCTTCCTCACATTCCCTACCTGAAACCCTAAAATAGCCTCCACCCTCCTCACATTTGACATAAATTTACTGATTGGCTTGGCTGATTATGGAGGGAATACTACGTGCGGTATCCTCACAAGCAGATTGTTAGTATTATGATTATATTGTGAAAATACTGTTACAATGCCATCACAATAACGCCAAATTTGTATCAATCCACACCTATCCTGTCCTCGCATAATTTTTTTTTATGGCTGAGTGTAAATGAGTTGATTTGGAGTGAGCTTACTGTGTATATAAGTTCATCTCATTAAAATTTTGATAAATTTACTTGCATACCACAAAATTCTAATTTATTTTACATAACACCTAAAATTTTATAGTTACATCTATAAAACTTTAGTGCTATCAACTTATATAGGAAAAGTTGTATTCGACTTTCAAAAAATTGGTAACAGTGATATTTTTGATGTGATGTTAATGATTTGAGTGCTACGCATGTAAATATGATAGATTAAATGTAAGATATATAAATATATAAACATAAAAGAACAGATATTCAGCAACTTTGGTAGTCGAAACATTGCTGTTCTCTCACAAAAAAGAACAGAAACTACCCAACAAACAAAGAAAAGAAAACACATGAAATATGAAGCTAAGATAAGGGAGAAAAAGGGCAGTTTTCATACACAGCAATCTAAACAATGTTATTTACAGAACTGACCCTCTTTCCTCCCTTTAAATTCTCTCAAATATCAAAATTAGTGATAAGAACCCAACCCATATTTTTTTGCTTTTCATTTTTATCAAATTCCAAATGATTTGATCGTGACACTCATAAATGCATCTGTTTTGAAGTTAAAAAAATCACAAGAGTGCTAGCTTGGAAATCACAATGTTTCAAGTGCTATGTACATAATTATCGGAAATAAAGCAAAGTTGTGAATTAAAGAGGAGCATGGATCCATACAAAAACATTTGCTCTAGGAACCAGTTGATACAAACTGAGCTCAATTTAAAGATGACATATCACACAACTACACCAACTTTCAACTTCAACATCTTCAAACCTTCTACAAAGCTGAAGAGGAAGAAATTGAATGCAAAAAAGAGATGATGTGATAAGAAAAGAGGAAGAGTAGCTTAAGAAAGAAATGTGCAAGAAGGAAATATGAGCATTGTTGTGCCGGGGTTACAGCATCGGAAACCACTATTATACGTATATTTTGTGGAGATAAAGTAGGTTAACATATAAAAGAAAGATGATGTGCTGGATGCAAAATAAGGGAGGCTTTGCTGCTTAACTTTAAAGGAAGAGGTTTGATTGGAATAATTAGAAGCATATGTATATTATATATCCCATAACAAATTGTACAAAAGACATAATGAGGATTAAAATAACTATTTCTACTCCCACTTTTACTAAAAGAAAGCCATTCATACTTGATGAAGAAAAAAGAAAACAAAACACAAATATATTCCATCTGGTTCCCACTATTTTGACTTAACATAAAGATACAATAGCCAGACAACCCAATTCTTTTTCGAGCATCATTTAGGCCAACTTAAACCCCAAAAGCTTAATTACAGATCCCAGAGAATATTTTTAGAAATAGTAGCATTTCACCAACCATTAGCTTAGAGTTTAAACTGTATACTTTACAGATGATAATAGCAAACAATGACTCTTTGTTTACAGTCTCATAGCGACAAAGGTTATCATAAATAACAATAGAATGAAAGATAAAATGATTGCCTTGTTGGTCTGATTTGAAATGTCAGTCTTACAGCACAATATTAGCCAAGTATGGAGTAAGTATCAGAAAAAGGTGACCCTATAGAAGGATTCTCCTACAGGAGTGTTTAGAACTTCTTAGTACTCATAACTTCCTAATTCCAACAATTATTGCAACTTACATTAAATTCATATACTAATTGAGGTCAACAAACAAAACAATGAGAATAAAAAAATTACTCCATGAAACTAATATTAGGATAAGATCTTGAAATATAGATATAATAGTGGTTAAATTAATGGAATTAGTTGATATTATTATTCATAGGAAGATAAATATCTTATGTATTCTAGAAATTAAATGGATTGAAAAAAAGACTAAGAAGATTAATAGCTTAGGTTTTAAACTTTGATATTCAAGTAAGAGTCGCACTAGAAAATGTATAGGTGTAATAATAGATAAATGTGTCATTCCTTATCGTTTTTTTTTTATTGAAAGTGATAGGCCTTTTTGTAGGGCTGGTCGAAGATTTTAAAAATATTCATGGTAGCTAAGTTTTGGGAGTGACTAATGAAGAATGTAAATTCATATTAGATTTTGCTTTAGCATATGATTTTGTTCTTGCTAATTTTTTATTTAAAAAGAGATAAGCATATTATTACTAATAAAAAATAGATCAAAAGACACAAATTGATTATTTTCTTATGAGAAAAAATGACAGTTGAGAGTGTAAATATTATAAGATCATTCCAACTAAAAATTTAAGTATTCATTAATTATTAGTTTTAGATTTTAAGATTAAAAGTTGTAAGATAAAGAATACAAAACAATGTTGTCACGGAAGTAGATGAAAGCACCTAAAAGATAAATAAAATTATTTTTATGAGTAAACTTCAAGTTTATTGGGAGATTTGATGAAGTTCAGAGAGAATAAGTAGGACCTACATATGATTTTTATTAATTTAGAAAAACCTTACGATAAGATTCCAAGAGATATCATTTGGAGAGTTCTTGAGAAGAAAAGCATTGATATGACTTATATTCAAGTCATTAAAGATATGTATACTAGAGCTGTTACTTTTGTTCGAACAGAAGGAGAATTGACCAAGTATTTTCCTATTTCAGTTGGAATACATCAGGGATCGGCTTTAAGCCCATATCCTTTTGCTTTAGTTATGAATACTCTTACTGGACATTTACAAAAGGATGAACCTTGGTGTATGCTTTTCACTAATGATATTCTTCTTGTGGATAAGACTAGAGAAAGGGTTTAGAAAAAACTTGAATTATGGAAGTCTACATTGGAGTCTAAAGGCCTTCGCTTGAGTAGATCTAAAACTAAATACATGGAATGTAATTTTACTAGTAGTAACTCTAGTAGCACAGTTGTAACTATGAGTTCAAATCCTTAAAAGGTGTGATCGTTTTAGATATCTCAGGCCTATTGTTCAAAGTGATGGTGATATAGATGGAGATGTTATTAGAGAATTCAAGTTAGTTGGTTAAAGTGGAGGAATACATCCGGCCTATTGTGTGATAGAAAAGTACCACTTAGACTTGAAAGGAAAATTTATAGGATGGTGGTGAGACCCAATGCTCTATAGCGTAGAATGTTGGATTTTAAAAGAGAAACATAAAACAAAGTTAAGTGCTACTGAGATAAGAATACTTGCGGATGAGTGGCTTGACGCTTAGAGACAAAATGCGAAATGAATATATCCGTGATAGGGTTGGTGTAGCTACACTGGCAGACAAGATTAGAGAGAAAATATGGCATTAAACACCGACCATCTGATGATCCTATTAAGAGAGTAAATGTTTCTTATTCGACTTATGTTAAGAAAGGCAGAGGTATACCTAAAAAGACTTGGTCATATTGTATAAAAAATGATCTTAATCATTAGAATTGAATGAAAATATGACACTTAATAGGATGCAATGGAGAAAAAATATTCATGTGGCCAACCCCACTTAGTGGGATAAAGGCTTGTTGTTGTTATTGTTGTTGTATACATAATAATGAGGGAAAATAGCTAATTTTTAACACCAGGAAAGGGAAATTATTAACACTGCAATAATAATACAGGAAGAAGAGTAAAGTTGACATACAAGCTTAGGAACAAACTATTACCTTGAATCTTAAGTGATTTAACAATATTAGTTTGACATTACTCTAGCAAAACATAATTACAAAAGTATTCTTAAAAGAACATTGAAAATGCATTCAAACAAAGACCGATAAATCCAAAAAGCAGAATATTTAATATAATATGAACCAGACATAAAGAGTGAGTTCATATCCATATTCACTTCATAAAATCCTAAAGCATCCTGCAATCTTTTTTTCCTTCTCTTCCGTTTTTATTTTCTTTCGTTTGCATGAAAGCAAACTGTAATCTACAAACATGCAATAAAAGCATAAACCTACTTCATTGTTTGAGATATACCTAACATAAATAGCAAAAAAAAACCTACAAAATGTCTTATTCATTGTGGTTGCTTACACTGCTAGTGTGCACGTGGCTCCTGATTGCTTAAATTGCTAGCACTTTTAAACCGTGACATGTAAATTTTCCAAGCCCATCGAGAAAATTGTGAAACACTAAATATAAATCCAAAAAGGACTCTTCCCTTGACAATGCCTTGTCGTAAATTCCTTGTTCCTTTAGCGAAGGGCTGTTTCTCCATCTGTTTTGTTTTGTTGTGCGCCTGTGTTGATACTAAAAAAAGTAAAGATGGAGTAAAACGCACCATTCCATCCTAATAACTACTTCATATTCCTACTAGAAATGAAACAATGGAATGATCACCTAACCTATTGGATCCATGGTAGTGAGACGGCGTAGCCTTTCCTCAGCCACACGAACAGCTTGAGTAGAGCTCCTCACACTTTGCTTTATCCCCTGACTACATGGTTAATCTAAATCAGTATAAACAAAAAAAAAGTAGAACATTATTCTTCTTAATTTCTTATTTTGGCGAAAAGAGCCTTTCAATAAACCCCATTCATCTAAAAACAAAGAAACCATATCATAAAAATGGCCGCAAGACTAAAATTCCCTAGGCCATGCAATTAGATCCACATCATTTGAAGATATTCGCATAACAAATAGGTATTAATGACATTTTGCATTAATTGTAATTTCAACTACTAAATCCATCATTAATAATAGAAAAATTAGCAATAAGCCCAGGTTAATAGCTCTGTTTTATTAATATTTAAGCTGAGTGGGTCCATAAAAAAATCTGAATGTGTAGAGTCCAGAATTTTCTTTTGGAAATACATGTCTTGAGAGTTAGAGCCGGGAGAAGGAGTAGAGCTGAGAAAAATACTAGTGAATTATCAGTAGAGAGGCCAAGGAAAAAATCGTCAGGCCTGGGGTCCCTTTATTCATCATCGAGCCTCCTATTTATAGGAGGTATTCTTGTACAGTTACAGAAGAGAGAGAGATTAATTATGAAAATAACCCTCAATTACCGAAAAGATTGAGGGATTATAGAAAAAGCCCTCAATGCAATCAATGTGTTGATTTGATACTAAATTTATATTACAATTTGAATTTGGATATGACGGTAATCAGCCGGTCGACCAAAGCGTCGAGCCTCGTGGGAATCATTTCTGCCAAGTTATAAGCGATCGGTCAGCTGGTTGCATTCGACCAGCCTTTTGGGAGCTTTGGCAGTTGGAACCGTAGATAGGCCCGCCAACCAGATTCTCCGAGGATAGATTTGATCAATATGTTAATCATTCAGATGACCGGTTCAGTCATGTTTCAATCGTGTGTCATCATCCTTAGTTGTCGATTGCTTTTAGATTTGTGTTGACAATACTGGCGTGTACATATTAGTTTCCTAAGTTTTTCTGCTCTTTGATAGTGACAACTACGATAGGGACAAGTAAATCAAATAATAGTGAAATCAAAATCAATAATTGATTGAACAGTTTACATCCCTTTGGGTTCTGTGCCTAGTGTGCTTTATTGATAACATCATAAACTTGGTGTTGCACCCTTAGCCACCAGTGTTTTTCAGCTAGCCAAGGTACGCCATGCCTGATAGTACGAGTCGAGTCGACGTGAACCCCAAAATTTTGGCTTATAAAGAGGAAGAAGAGTGATTGGAAAGAACAACGGTCTAGGCCTGAACTTGATCCGATCGACGTAGTCGACTCTTCTGATGGCACTGAGGAGATGTCGCTGAAAAAGCTTCGTCAGGAAACAATGACATATGGGTCTGATGTGAACACAATTGTCAAAGGCTAGCAAGTCTTGCTTGCGGTAATCATCGTCTCTCCTCAGCGATCATCGTCTCTCCTTAGCTACCACTGTCGGGAGGCGGAGGTACCTCATTGCGAGAGAGAGAAAGCTTTTGTAGGCCCTTTCTTCGATAGATAAGTTTATGGGTATGTAACGCTTTCTTTGGACGTTGGCGGTTTTCAATAATTTTTTGACGTTATCCCCATGCAAATGAATCGATCAGAGGGCTGCGAAGATGGTGGGCCTTCGAAGGATGCAGCGGAGTCCAGCCCCGTTGCTGTGGCCAGCCTACAGGCTGAGTTTGCGAGACTTCTGCCACCAATCACTTCGGAGGGGCACTACTCGCCCGACCCTTTGCTTGCTACCAGCTCTCAACAGGAGCAAGTAGAACGGCGACTGCCTTCTCCTAGATCCAAGGTGCATCTGGCGGCCAAGACGGGACCCTTGACGGTGTTGGTCGGTTCTTCAGAGGGAGCAGCCGGAGATTCAAGTTTTTCCTGAGCTTTTTTCTAGTTTTATCGATGAGAAGGATATCATCAACGAAAAGCATACACCGAGGTACATCCTCTTGTAAATGTCCAATAAGAGCATCCATAACTAAAGCAAAAGGATATGGGTTTAAAGTCGATCCCTGATGTAATCCAACTGAAATAGGAAAATATTTGGTCAATTCTCATTCTATTCGAACACAAGTAACAACTCTAGTATTAATATCTTTAATGACTTGAATATAAGTCATATCAACACCTTTATTCTCTATAACTCTCCTAAGGATATATCTTGGAACCTTATCATAAGCTTTTTCTAAATCGATAGAAATCATATGTAAATCCTCGCTATTCTCTCTGAACTTTTCCATCAAACCTCTCAATAAATGTATAGCTTCCATAGTAGACCTGTCCGACATAAATCTAAATTGATTATGAGAAATTTTTGTAATAAATCATAACCTATGTTCGATTACTCTCTCCCGTAATTTTAAAATATGACACATCAACTTAATTCCTCTATAATTTGCACACTCTTGTGCATCCCTTTTATTCTTAAAATGGGGATCAAAATACTCTTCCTCCACTTCTCAGGCATCTAGTGCTGAAAAAAATTAGATCTTGCAGTCTAAGAAATTTAGCTTGAATTAGTGTTCAAAATTGTCCTNCAGGCCATGCAATTAGATCCACATCATTTGAAGATGTTCTCATAACAAATAGGTATTAATGACATTTTGCATTAATTGTAATTTCAACTACTAAATCCATCATTAATAATAGAAAAATTAGCAATAAGCCCAGGTTAATTGCTCTGTTTTATTAATATTTAAGCTGAGTGGGTCCATAAAAAATTCTGAATGTGTAGAGTCCAGAATTTTAATTCGGAAATACACGTTTTGAGAGTTAGAGCCAGGAGAAGGAGTAGAGAGGGGAAAAATGCTAGTGAATTATCAGTAGAGAGGCCAAGGAAAAAATCCTCAGGCCTGGGGTCTCTTTATTCATCATCGAGCCTCCTATTTATAGGAGGTATTCTTGTACAGTTACAGAAGAGAGAGTAATTATGAAAATAACCCTCAATTACCGAAAAGATTGAGCGATTATAGAAATAGCCCTCAATGTAATCAATGTGTTGATTTGATACTAAATTTATATTACAATTTGAATTCGGATATGACGGTAATCAGCCGGTCGACCAAAGCGTCGAGCCTCGTGGGAATCATTTCTGCCAAGTTATAAGCGATCGGTCAGCCGGTTGCATTCGACCGAGCTTTTGGGAGCTTCGACAGTTAGGACCGTAGATAGGCCCGCGACCAGATTCTCCGAGGGTAGATTTGATAAATCTATTGATCATTCAGATGACCGGTTCATATCATGTTTCTTAAATTTAATGTTTCAATCGTGTGTCACCATCATTAGTTGTTCGATTGCTTTTATATTTGTGCTGACAATACTGACATGTACATATTAGTTTCCTAAGTTTTTCTGCTCTTTGATAATGACAACTACGATAGGAACAAGTAAATCAAACAATAGTGAAATCAAAATCAATAATTGATTGAAAAGTTTACTTTCCTTTGGGTTCCGTGCCTAGTGTGTTCTATTGATAACATCATAAACTTGGTGTTGCACCCTTAGCCACCAGTGTTTTTCAGCTAGCCAAGGTACGCCATGCCTGATGGTACGAGTCGAGTCGACGTGAACCCCAAAATTCTGGCTTATAAAGAGGAAGAAGAGGGAGAGGAAAAAACAACGGTCTAGGCCTGAACCTGATCCGGTCGACGTAGTCGAATCTGCTGATGGCACTGAGCTGTTGCTGAAAAAGCTCCGTCAGGAAACAATGACATATAGGCCTGATGTGAACACGATTGTCAAGGGCCGGCAAGTCTTGCTTGCGGTAAGTGTTGAGGATAGCAGAAGGGAGCTCGATGGAGCGGCGATCATAGTCTCTCCTCAGCTACCACTGTCGGGAGGCGGAGGTACCTCGTTGTGAGAGAGAGAAAAGCTTTTGTAGGCCCTTTCTTCGATAGATAGGTTTATGGGTATGCAACTCTTTCTTTGGACGTTGGCGGTTTTCAATAATTTTTTGACGTTATCCCCATGCAGATGAATCGATCGGAGGGCCGCGAAGATGTTGGGTCTTCAAAGGATCAGCGGAGTCCAGCCCCGCTGCGGTGGCCAACCTACAGGCTGAGTTTGCGGGACTTTTGCCACCAATCACTTCGAAGGGGCACTAGCCGCCCGACTCTTTGCTGCTACCAACTCTCAACAAGAGCGAGTAGCACGGCGACTGCCTTCTCCTAGAACCAGTGTGCATCCGGTGGCCGAGACGGGACCCATGATGGTGTTGGTCGGTTCTTCGAAGGGGGCAGCCGGAGGTTCCAAGTTTTTCCTGAGCTTTTTCTCTAGTTTTATCGATGAGAAGAATATTATCAACGAAAAGCATACACCGAGGTACATCCTCTTGTAAATGTCCAATAAGAGCATTCATAACTAAAGCAAAAAGATATGAGTTTAAAGCCGATCCCTGATGTAATCCAATTGAAATAGGAAAATATTTGGTCAATCCTCCTTCTATTCAAACACAAGTAACAACTCTAGCATTAATATCTTTAATGACTTGAATATAAGTCATATCAACACTTTTCTTTTCTAGAACTCTCCTAAGGATATATCTTGGAACCTTATCATGAGCTTTTTCTAAATCGATAAAAATCATATGCAGATCCTCGCTATTCTCTATGAACTTCCATCAAACCTCTCAATAAATGTATAGCTTCCATAGTAGACCTGTCCGACATAAATCCAAATTGATTATGAGAAATTTTTGTAATAAATCGTAACCTATGTTCAATTACCCTCCCCCATAATTTTAAAATATGACACATCAACTTAATTCCTCTATAATTTGCACACTCTTGTGCAATCTCTTTTATTCTTAAAATGGGGACCAAAATACTTTTCCTCCACTCCTCAGGCATCCAGTGCTGAAAAAAATTAGATCTTGCAGTCTAAGAAATTTAGCTTGAATTAGTGTTCAAAATTGGCCTCCCTACTGCTTCTCTCACTGTCAGCGGGGATAATTCCTCCAAATATCAAATTAACCCACAAAAAAAACCTGCCTTCAATACAAAAACAAGCAGAAATCGGCAATACAAAAATTAAAAAAAGTAACAATCAGCAAATTTTCCATTTCTAGCTGCCATTAAGTGTATATCTTAGAGAAAAAGGAAAAGGCAACTCAAAAGACTAACCCTAGATCACTTAGCTCCATGGTTAAGTCACTTATCTCCATCCCACACAGTCTCATTGTTGCCATGGTGTCCGGTAGCTCCTCTGCAGTGACATCTAATAACTTCTCCAATGATTCAGCAGCCCTCTTAAAAGCCTGCACTTATCAACATCAAAGAAAAAGAAATAGAAATGATCACACAGATAAATGTCTCCTGAAAAAAAATTCCGATGGTGAAACTTAAAGATACCAGAAGGGTTGGAATTGCTGAGAAGAATAGCCAGGAGGCGGAAATAGCAACCTGTAAATATAGTCGAAACTGCTCAACAATGGGAAACTACGACCATAGAGTGTGTTTTCTGAAAACTGGCCAAAATCCATAAGAATTTAAAGATAGATACAACCCTAGGCGAGGCATTAAAGCAGGCTTACCATGCAGGCTGTGATATTAAGAAGAAGGATATGCCTGGAGCCAAGATTCCACTGGGAGAAGGAGACAGATTGTGGGGGAGATCCAACTGAGGAGGAGAGAAAATTGGGATCGGTGGAGACTGAGGAATCGAGAGCAAGAGAGGAAAAGGGAAGAATGCGTAAAACCCCCTTAGTTCCATACGACGGCTCTAAGTTCCCTCTCCCGATGATGCGGCAATCAATCGGTGCTCCATTCTTACTTCCATGGAAAAAAAGGCGAGGTGGGAGAGAAGTCGAGGAAGAAGAAAGAGAAGAAGAGCAGATGTAAGTAATGGCAGGAGGACGAAAAAGAGACATCGTCGACATAGAAGAGGTATTGGTACGATTTTGTTCGCTCTCACTCTTCACGGCTCAAAGGATCAATGGAAGCTCTGGTTCGTCGCAGTACAGCGGGTCGAAGCCCAAATTNAAATTCTCGAGCGCACTCTGTATTTTCGTTATTCTCTCTATTGTGAGGTCATTCTCCTCTCATCGCTTCTCCTCTTGTTGGTGGCATGATTTACGCTCATGGTACCTTTTAGGATGTTGATCTAAGGTTGCCCGTGAATCACACCAAATGAAGAAATTGTAAATGAGGAGACAGAGAGAGAGAGAGATGAACAGTGACAAATAGTACTTAATAGTGTTGATTCTTCTTGAAATATTTCTCATGTTTATAAACAAGGTAGTAAAATGGTGATATTACATTTTTACCCCCATTTGGAAGGGTTTTGCACTATGGTATTTATGATATTTTACAAGCGTGGGCTTATCATCCCGCTGGCTTCTAGCTCGATCGGCTAAGCTTAGCTGATTAGGCTCAACTAGGTCAGCTTGGTTTGCTGTGTTTGGTCAGTAGGTTTCATTTGGTTTATCCAGCCTTCTTGACAATCTTTGATCTCTCATGAGGAGTATATAGGTTTCAGTTGGATGGTAGGAGATACTTTGTGGGACAAGCTCTTTTGTTGGGTTGGCTCCACTGTGGGATTAACTTGTCACATCGAGTCGGCTTTCTTACAGTAGATGGCTCAAATGTTCTCTTATCTTTTTTTCGATAGGGTGGCTCACAATTGGATCACTCGGTCATCTTCTTTTTCGCCCTTTNCCGGATCAGCTTGTCTAACATGATTGTCGACATCCTCATTTTTTGCTTCATGGTAGAACTGTTGGATTGATGTTTAACCAATGACAGGCAACCTCAACTGTCATCCAGAGCATCTCGGCGGTTGACTAAGCAACGATGTTTAGGTGATTTTGAAGAGTCTTGATCAGTTTCTCTCATTATCCAGAATAAAAGTGTTACTCAATCAGAAAAATTTACAGATGTCTTCATTCTCTGCAGGGCTTTTTGGATGGCCTTACTGGTCTTAAGGCATTTCCTTTGCTAGATGTCAAGCGCAGGTGACTCTTGTTGAATATTTTCGATCACATGGAAATAGCAAGTGTGTGACTACTCTAGGTTGCCTCGGAGAGTGATCAATTCCCCATCATCCGAAAACTTCATAGTTACATGATACATAGAGGTAACAACTAAGGAGTTTAGCAAAGAGCAACCAACGATAATGTTACATGTAGGTGGGGAATAGATCATATGAAATCTGTCATGTCAATGAATCGCTTCATGTTTTCTCCCCGGGTGACTGGATGGGTAAACGTTCCCAATGCATCTTTCCTCTCCAGAAAACCAATAGAGTCTCAGGCATGGCCGAAGAATGGGAGGTGCTTAAGCCCATCTTATCAAATATCAATTTGAATATGATGTTTACCGAGCTCCAGATGTCGACAAGTTAGCTTTCAATCTAGTAGTTATCAATTAAGGTAGTGACGATGATGGTGTCGTTGTAAGGGTTGACCCTCGGTGGTAAGTTTGTGTCGGTAAAAGAGAAGGAGGGTTTGAGCCACATCGCGGTGCCAAAGCGGTTGAACATAACTAACTCATTTGAGACCTTTTCAAGCTAGCTTAGAGGGATGATTCTCTCTCGTCCTCTCTAAAGATGGCATGAACAAAGTAGGCCATGTGTATCACCTGGGCTCGGATCGACTTGCAACTTCTTTAACAAGAACTTTTTTCTATCATTGGGTGGTTGCTTAATGCACTAAAAACTTCTTCAACTTCTCCGTTTTGATCAAATCCTTGATCAAGCTCCTCAGTGTCATGATTATAGTCATGATGATGTGCACAATATTCCTTTNTGTTTTGATCAAATCCTTGATCAAGCTCCTCGGTGTCATGATTATAGTCATGATGATGTGCACAATATTCCTTTGAGTTAGAGATACACTTCAACATTCATCAAGGTTGCCTTCTTGAAATAGTCTTTATTTTGGATGAGCTCCACTATCTTTGGCATTAAAACTCTTAGAGGTGTCTCCTTGGATATCTCATAACCAGATGGGGGGTCGCTCTTCATACTGAGTTGGTCGTCGTTCAGGGTATTAGACTCGATTTTATTTGTAATGGGCTCTGTTGGTTACCTAGNTATCAAGGTTGCCTTCTTGAAATAGTCTTTATTTTGGATGGGCTCCACTATCTTTGGCATTAAAACTCTTAGAGGTGTCTCCTTGGATATCTCATAACCATATGGGGCGTCGCTCCTCATACTGAGTTGGTCGTCGTTCAGGGTATTAGACTCGATTTTATTTGTAATGGGCTCTGTTGATTACCTAGTTATTTGAGTGTCTTTGTGAATTTTCGAAGCAAACTTAGGTAGGAGGTGAGGGTTGTGTCTTAGCTTTCACCCTTCTTCGTTGGTGGTTATCTTTAGCGGATAACAATTGGCTTGCTTGGCTCTGAATTAAGTAAGTGGAGGGAGTATCATAATGTTCTATCAAAATATGATTATTGAATAACTCCAACAACTTGATTAGAATCTTCCATTGTTTCAATCTCAGTGCGTAACAAAAATGTTCCTTTAATCCTTCTGTGAGGGCCGCATGAGTGATCATATGTTATAAATCATGAGCCTCCAATATTTTCTTTTGGAAATGAGTGATAAAGGCGCCGGGTTCGCTCTGTCCCTACGAAGCTACAAGAGAACCTGAAAACTCTTCTAAGGTTTCTTAGCACTAGCGAAATGTGCAATGTTCTTAGCATTAGCGAACTATGCAACAAACATTCGCTTGAAGTTTGCGGAAGACATGATTAATTCTGATTTTAATTCATTAAACCACCTGAGAGTTGAATCCCTCAATCTGGTGAAGAAGATTTGGCACTTTAGTACATCTTTGATCTTGAAAAGACACATATTCAACACTAATGAAGTGATGTGGTCTGTCTAGTTCGTCCATCCCTTATAAGATTCAAGTGTTCAAAACATGAATTGTTCTAGTGTCTTGGCTTTGGAGATTTGCTAGGAGAACATATTATATGACTTTAGTGGCGCTTCATTACACTCAACCTGATGTCAATCAAATAGTTTCAACCGAGCGCAGTCAATATATTGGGCTTCGTCATCCCTATCCATGGCCTCCTCTATCATTTGGTTCTAGAACGCCATGTTGGGGTTGCGGATCGTGCTGTTGATTTAGTGCACCCTTGATGATTTTTAACATTTGATCATTTAGATCCTAGAACTATTTGACCACAAATTCTCGAGCGCACTCTGTATTTTCGTTATTCTCTCTATTGTGAGGTCATTCTCCTCTCATCGCTTCTCCTCTTGTTGGTGGCATGATTTACGCTCATGGTACCTTTTAGGATGTTGATCTAAGGTTGCCCGTGAANGTGATTAATTCTGATTTTAATTCATTAAACCACTTGAGAGTTGAAACCCTCAATCTGGTGAAGAAGATTTGGCACTTTAGTACATCTTTGATCTTGAAAAGACACACATTCAACACTAATGAAGTGATGTGGTCTGTCTAGTTCGTCCATCCCTTATAAGATTCAAGTGTTCAAAACATGAATTGTTCTAGTGTCTTGGCTTTGGAGATTTGCTAGGAGAACGTATTATATGACTTTAGTGGCGCTTCATTACACTCAACCTGATGTCAATCAAATAGTGTCAACCCAGCGCAGTCAATATATTGGGCTTCGTCATCCCTATCCATGGTCTATGGGGGCCCTCTTCAATCATTTGGTTCTAGAACGCCATGTTGGTTTTGCGGATCGTGCTGTTGATTTAGTGCACCCTTGATGATTTTTAACATTTGATCATTTAGATCTTAGAACTATTTGACCACAAATTCTCGAGCGCACTCTGTATTTTCATTAGTCTCTCTATTGTGAGGTCATTCTCCTCTCATCGTTTCTCCTCTTGTTGGTGGCATGATTTACGCTCATGGTACCTTTTAGGATGTTGATCTAAGGTTGCCCGTGAATCACACCAAATGAAGAAATTGTAAATGAGGAGACAAAGAGAGAGAGAGATGAATAGTGACAAATAGTACTTAATAGTGTTGATTCTTCTTGAAATATTTCTCATGTTTATAAACAAGGTAGTATAATGGTGATATTACATTTTTACCCCCATTTAGAAGGGTTTTGCACTATGGTATTTATGATATTTTACAAGCATGGGCTTATCATCCCGCTGGCTTCTAGCTCGATCGACTAAGCTTAGCTGATTAGGCTCAACTAGGTCAGCTTGGTTTGCTGTGTTTGGTCAGTAGGTTCCATTTGGTTTATCCAGCCTTCTTGACAATCTTTGATCTCTCGTGAGGAGTATATAGGTCTCAGTTGGATGGTATGAGATACTTTGTGGGACAAGCTCTTTTTTTGGGTTGGCTCCACCGTGGGATTAACTTGTCACATCGAGTCGGCTTTCTTACAGTGGATGGCTCAGATGTTCTCTTATCTTTTTTTCGATAGGGTGGCTCACAATTGGATCACTCGGTCATCTTCTTTTTCGCCCTTTGGCTTAGTCGGCTTTGGCTTAGTTGGCATGGCTCATTTGGTCGAGTAGGCCTCATGATTTCCTTGCAGTGGATTGCCTTCATCATCCTCTTATCTTTTGGACCGTTAGATCTTTTTAAGGCCAGTGAAAAAACCTTTTTTGATTTTCACAATTATATAGATGTTTACTAACACCCATAATACATATGAATGAAACAACCATAATCAATGGATTACTAAGACGAACTTTGAGAGCATATAATCAATTCGTTAAAAATGTGACCTCNCTTTAAGGCCAGTGAAAAAACCTTTTTGATTTTCACAATTATATAGATGTTTACCAACACCCATAATACATATGAATGGAACAACCATAATCAATGGATTACTAAGACGAACTTTGAGAGCATATAATCAATTCGTTAAAAATGTGACCTCTAAGATGAATAAATGTAGTTAAAATTAGGTTAGCATGGGATGAAATAGTTTAATCATAGTCTTACATTTATTTAATACCATTCAACGAGGATGAAAAACTTAGAGAACAATGCATTGTAACATTTTACAAGCAAAAGTTTGATAAGAACATATATTACATTAAGTGATCAGATAAAAGGACTCCCATTCAAATTATGAATATCTAAAAACTTCTTACTGTCGAAAATATGAGAAGGCCGTACATGAACAAGCTAATTGAAAGTCGCTTATAGAATGAAAAGAAAAAGTCTACCATATAAATAAATGAAAAAAAATATTACTATAATAAACAAAATATAGAACAACTAATTGTGATAAGCATTTCTAGACAGAGCTTTCGAATCTCTCCCACCCCCAACATAACAACTTTCGCATTTTCAACCAAATTTTACCTTAAGCAAAACAAGCAAAGATGTTCAAAGTATCTAAAATCACTTGGTAACAAATGAATAGTTGTGATTATTGAATTCTAAAAGTCCATGATTGATATATAATTCTCATCTCAAGGTGGCCAAAACCATAAGCTCAAACCACAATTCTTAGGAAACCAAGCTAGTGCTACATGAGATTTTAATTGCATTGACCTTTAACCAATAGAACTTATTATGCATAACCCATGAACTTGAACTTTTTTTATGCATAAATAGTTGTATAGATTGAAGCCAATAGAACTATTGGTTAGGAAACCAAGCTAGTGCTATATGTGATTCTAATTATATTGGCTCTAACACAATTAAAATTTATGTTTAGCATATATTTTCATTAAAAATAATAATAAGTAGAATAAATTTATTAAGAAATCAGTTAAAAAATTAAAATTGATAAATTGTCTTATGGTGCTTGAACATGGCATGACCACCTTATCATATGTGACATGTGCTGCCTCTTGGTAGAACAAACATGTCCATTTTAAAGCTTTCTTTGTACCCTCCCATTTGTAATATTAAAATATAAAAAACAGAAAAAATTACATGCAAACCACTCCATTCCTACCTATTTACATACATAACACCAAAACTTCAATTTTTTACATAAATACCACTTTACATTACATATGCATGAAAATATGCAGTTTATTTTCTAAAAGCCAAAATGGTGGTACTTTTATGTGATGTGAAATTTTTTGGGTCCACTAAACTTTAATTTTTTTACATAGATGCCACATTACATATGCATGAAAAATATGTACTCTACTTTTTAAAGGCCAAAATGGTGGTATTTTGTATGTGATGTGAAATATTTGAGTGGTATAAATGTTAAAAAAAAAACAAGGTGCTAAAAATGTAAATACACCGAAATTGTATGGTTTGTATGTAAATTCCCAGTAAAAAAAAATGCAGTTCTAAAAATTTGTTTATAATTTGCAGGTATGCCCCGATCTCGGGTCAATCAAGTCAGATTCTCAGCCTACATACAAACAAGAAAACTCTAATTGATAAATGCTATGTAAATCTCCCAAATACATATATCAAAACAACCATTCAACTACGCGCTAGAAGTCATTGACCAACCCAAATCAGACCAGGTCAAATCCTCGCTTCTGACATCCAATTTAGAGCATTTGTTGACCGACCATATACCGCTATAAATTTGACATCTCCATAAGCCTAAACATTACGCAGATCCAGAAGGGAAAAAAAGAATAAGAATACAAGTTATAGTTGGAAGATATTCTATTACCTCCAGCAGGCCAGCAATGGCAGAGCTCATCCTAAAACCCATTTTGAAGAAGCTGTACAATGATAAAGTGAAGGCCAATATGGAAGCAGAGGCGAAGATGGGAGAGACTAATAAACCATCCAACGAAGAGAAGCAATCGAAAAGAAAGATGGTCTTTGGCTGGGTGAGGAAGAAGGACGAGGTGCAAAATGGGAGCTCCAACATAGGGCCGTATAGTAGCTGATTGGCTGTGTCTATGGCTCATCGCTCCATCGTTTGATACTTGCGGTTTTCTGATTTAAATTGTTTGTATGGATGCTTTAGTTACATGTGTTGTTTTCAATGGATGGGCCATGCTTCTTCATTGGTATAATTTCGGGGGGCAGAAAATATTGATTTATCTCTCCTCATTTCCACCCGGACACAAAATTTATGTCCAAAATCCAGTGAAAGCGTGACACGTGGCGGGG
>JXCR01094243.1:206465-223933 GCA_002079205.1 Phalaenopsis hybrid cultivar
ATATATATATATAGTGAAATCATTTCAATGGGACTACACACCATGATTTTTTTTCCTTTTGGATTTTCTAAATAAAACCCTTGGTATCACCTTTACGAGCTATTTTTTTTGAACTAGTGTCTGTTGAATTTTCATATAATGCTACGATATTAATATATCAGTTTGTCATTGTCAATTATATCACATGTAACATTACTAAATATTTGCATAATGTTGAAAACAAAATATGTTATACATAAAAATTTTACATTAATTTATTAATAATAGTATTGATGTGTAACCAAGAAATTTATATGATCAAACACAATTAAAATCTCGATGTATTTCGGGTAAATTTTTTTTTGTATTTAAATTCATGATCATCGTAGCTATTTAAGCAAAATTATAGTTAAAGCAAGCATCTCAACACTAAAAGCTATTCAATCTAAAATCAATCAAGCCCAAATCTAACATTTGAAGTTCAATTGGAAATTTTAGAATATTAATTGGATGACCAAACAAACTTTAAATTTGGCATTTTTATACTCAAATTAAGCGTCACAAAGAGAGGAATCCAACAAATCCAATATCATACGAATTATGTCATTAAGGCACCTAAATAGTTAAAAAATGACATATGATAAAAGGAAATAATACGGACAATCTGATTAAGTGGTAAAATTTGTCAAAATGTGTTTCTAAAAAACTATAAATACCCTCATGGTTCACTTGAAGAAAGAGGAGAAGAAAATTGTGAGCTAAGAGCTAAAATACTACTTGTGAATAAAAGTGCATGTGAACAACCATAAGCCGTTCTTGAACATTGCATCCAACTTTAGTTGTTGTAGCAAACTTTAATTGCTATAGCCCAACTATGTCTTTTTTAACCAACTATTATTATTGTTGCCTAACTTCCCTAATTGAAGAGAGAAGTGGGCATCAATACTTTTAATTTTCTAATGAATTACTTTGAATAGACTAGGGTTTGAGATTTTTTTTGTCTTTTCTCATATTTTTTTTATGTTAAAAATTTTTCTCTTACATTTCTCTCTATAATTGCTGAAAATTTATACTGAGCCATGTCAAAAGTGTAATATTCCTTCGGGTTGTTTTCTTCTTGACCTGGGCTGCTTCCGTCCGGTCGACGACTTGATGTGAATTGCTGAATGATTGTTTTCATAATTATTTATCTTAACCCGGTCTGTTTCGATCTGGTCGACGACTTTATGATGGTTTAACCCAACCCTTTTAACGTCTAAGTTACAGCATTGGTTGACCAACGGCATCTGCATAAATAACCCATACAAATTTCCTAAACATCACACAGTGCCAGCAAGAAAAAATAATGGAAACCTTAGTTGAAGTTATTGCAATACCTCTACAGGCAATGGCAGACTCCCTTCAAAATCCATCATGAAGAAGCACTACAGCAATAAGGCCATGGAAGCAGAGAAGAAGATTGGAGAGACTGAAGCATCCAACAAAGACAAGCAGTCCAAAAGGAAGGCCTTCATCGGCCGGGTGAAGAAGAAGGACGAAATAAGAAATGTGAACTCCTCCAAACGGCGTAGGTATTACGTCTGGAGAACATATATGCGGAGAGAACGGCGGGGATGAGCCCAACATTTATATACATATACCACTTGAAACATTACAATTTGCAAAATTAATACTTGTATGATCTTTTGAACGACCGAACATTTGCAGTTACACCGCCGCATTTATTGATAAAAATGAAAAATATGGATTCATGGTTTATTGTGAATTTTGTTATTTGAGTGAGAATTTTAAAAATGCACGAAAAAATGTGCAAGTTTTGTTAAGTAGTAGCGTTTCAGGGCTATGAATGTAATTGCCCAAATTTTAAGCTTTATTTCTATATTGAGCAATTTGATTTAGGGTCCATTTGGGGCAACTTATTTAGGTGCGGCAATGTTTTCAAAATGTCGCCGCAGTGTTTGAAAAAAGTGTTCTATCAGTTTATTTATGTTGCACTGCGTTCGAGTCCGGGAATTCCTTAAGGGTGTTTGACGCGGGTATAGACTCGCGTCCCGCTTTCAACTTGTATCGTTGCCCTAGATACCTCTGATCTCCCTCAGGTTCTCTTTCCCTAGATTTGTCACCCTAGAGGAGATCGAACTATGTTACTTTTGATTTTTCTTTCTTATTCGTAAGGCATGTTTTCCCTAACTGTCAATTCGTAAGGTATGCTTTCCCTAGAGCACATGAACGTCGCTGGGCATGAATGGTTCTTTCTAAACTTGACGATCGAACATTGATGTTCCTTGTTTTTTTTTCTTCCTTGACCGAAGAGCAAGGATTTTTTTCTTCTTCGTTTTATTTTCAAGTTGAACAATGCGAACGGTTCTTTCTAGTTGCCATAGAATTCCTTTCGTTTTTTGCTGGGCGTGAAGAAATATGTGGATTATGCATTCCTTATATCGGGCCCGAATTTTGTTTCAATTTTTGCTGCTCATTTCGATTTTTGCTAGTTGTTACATAATTTTTGTTGCATGACCGAAGAACAAGGATTTTCTTCTTCTTATTTTTATTTCAAGTCGAAAAGCAATGATTTTTTTAGGGCGTGAGAAATAATTTGTGAGCTCCTCACAGAAGCAAAGAAAAGCTTAAGAGATGTCTATGAGCTCTTTTTATTTTAATATTTCTCATTGTAATTGTATTTGTCTTTATCTTTTTTTTTATTTTATACTCACGAGAGTGTGAGGACTGTATGTCATCTTTTGGAACTAATCTGTGATGATTTTATGCTTCTGTACTATATGTTTATGTACTACCAATAAACTATTATGAATGACTGTCCCAAACAGTTTTATCAGATAGGAGCAGGAAAATCATTTAGACAGTCATAACGACCAATAAGTTATTTTGAATAAGATGCCTCAAACAACAAGTCAGCTTGTTTTGATAATCTGTAGGTTATCAGATTATTAAAATAATCTGATTATCATCAGATTATAAATAATAAACAGCTGCACCAAACAGACCTTTAGTTACATGGGTAACTGTCTATATATGATTCTCCTTGGACGATTCATTTTAGAGAGAGAGAGAGAGAGTCCCCGTGTTTAGGAGAGAATAATCTTATATACCTGACATATTCTTAACTTTTGATTCTATATATTAACTTTTGGAGAATCCTCTATCATGGTACATTGGCACATGATTAAAAGATATTTAATAATAATAATAATAATAATAATATATAAAATATATGATATTATTGTCACCTTATGTAGTTGTATGAAATATATCGAGTTGCGAATAGTCACATTGTCAGTTAAGCCATCGGTCAAATCCAAGTTAGTTGTGAGGTGAACTCTCAACTCCTTTGGTCAAGTTGTGAGTCTTCACCATGAACTAGCAAGTGTTGCAACAGAGTTACCTAGCTCAACTATTATTATAGACTGATCTAGCTTGAATCTATTCATGGATCTATTTAACTAGTTAATAGGTAACATTAAATTAAAAGTAATAATAATTATAATCATTAACTTTCCACTAACTATCTTATATGCATTGGCAGTTTGACATCAATTTTATTTAATTTTTATAATTTTATTTTTTTTACAAACATATTTGATTCGTGTAATTTTGATATATATATTTAAAATAAATCACATTATTTTGAAAAATATTCAGAATACCTAAAACATATTCAAAGTATTTTTAACAATACCTGCCATCACTAAATTTATATTGATTCAAATACAAATATTAAAAAAATAAGATATAATAAATGAAGAACATAAACATAAAAATGGATTCCAACGTTGTTTTGGGAGTGATATTTTCAGATTTTTATCGCACAAACATTACTTCTCAATACACTAATCGGGTTTTGTTTGATCATCATTTTCTATAAGTCATGAAAAAATATTATTTTTGGAATCTGGATGCAAGCTACTAGGGGTGTGAACGAGCTGAACACGAGCGAGCCATGCTCAGCACGTGTTCTGCTCATTTATATTTCGAGCTCAAAAAGTGTGTTCGTGTTCGGCTCGTTTGCTTAACGAGCCGAACACGAGTTGTTCACAAACAAAGAGTCTTTTTAACAACCCTGATCATGTAGTCATAAGACAATAAGAGTTTGAGCAAGATTTAAAAATTATTATTTATATTAAAACATCATTTGAATCTAGTTTAATAATTTTTATTTTATTTTCTTAATCAATATTTTAATTGATTATAAATCTTTGTAGTCTTGTAGTCAACTAGATTTTTTTAAAATACTACTTATGTATGTGTCTTGATGAGTAGTATTTTGAATCAAAACGAGCCGAACACATCTTAGTTCGTGCTCGGCTCGTTAACTTATCGAAGAAAATTAACGAGCTGAATACGAGCTTTTTAACGAGCCGAACACGAGTTGTTCGCGAACAACGAGCCGTTCTGACAACCCTAGAAGCTACTACCACGCGGGTTGACATACGGTTATAAATAAATAAAATAAAATAAAATAAAATAAAATTACGTGCGAATATTTGCACGTTCCAATGATAGTAACTTAGATGTGATTATATAGCGTGGATTCCCACACGCCCATCCGGGCTGTTGTTCACCAAGTGTCCAAGAAGTGTAGGATTAACAGATCCGGCTAATTTCAAGGCAAAAACTTTGACCGCAAAGCATATTGAGATATTGCCGCCAGAGGGGTTGGTTTTTTTTATTTTTGTCACGTAATTTGGTAATTCAATTATGAAATAGCTTTTACGGATTAAATTACAGAACAGAATGCAGATAAATTTGTTTATCCGTCATGCCAAAAAAAAATGTAAAAATTAAATTGAATTTTTCCAGTATATGAATTTTTCTTGGTCCATAAATAATAGATCACAAATTACTTACCAAATGTCATATCAGCATAGTTTTTTGCTTTAAAGCTGTCTATAATAATAATTGCCAGGCATTTTAGCATTTAAGATAAAAATTTGACATTTTTAGTTAATAACGTTTTTAGGTCTTAGTTAGTCACCTATGCTGTAATAATGAGTTGTAATTATGTTTGTAGGGCTGTCAATTTGGCTCGTTGTTCGTGAACAGCTCGTTAGGCTTAACGAACGAGCCGAACACGAACAAATTTTTAAGCTCGAAATGTAAACGAGCCGAACACGAACAACAGTTTGNCTACCTATTTACATATATAACACCAAAACTTCATTTTTTTACATAAATACCACTTTACATTACATATGCGTGAAAATATGCATTTTACTTTCTAAAAGCCAAAATGGTGGTACTTTTTATGTGATGTGAAATTTTTTTGGGCCACTCCATTCCTGCCTATTTACATATCTAGCACCTAAACTTCAATTTTTTACATAAATACCACTTTACATATGCATGAAAAATATGTATTTTCTTTTTAAAGGCCAAAATGGTGATATTTTGTATGTGATGTGAAATATTTGAGTGGTATAAATGTTAAAAAAAAAACAAGGGGTTAAAAATGTAAATACACCAAAATTGTATGGTTTGTATGTAAATTCCCAGTAAAAAATATGCAGTTTTAAAAATTCGTTTATAATATGCAGGTCAGGTATGCTCCGATCTCGGGTCAATCAAGTCAGATTCTCAGCCTACATTCAAAACAAGAAAACTCTACTTGATAAATGCTATGTAAATCTCCCAAATACATACATCAAAACAACCATTCAACTACGCGCTAGAAGTCATTGACCAACCCAAATCAGACCAGGTCAAATCCTCGCTTCTGACATCCAATTTAGAGCATTTGTTGACCGACCATATACCTCTATAAATTTGCCATCTCCATAAGCCTAAACATTACGCAGATCCAGAAGGGAAAAAAAGAAAAAGAATACAAGTTATACTTGGAAGCTATTCTATTACCTCCAGCAGGCCAGCAATGGCAGAGCTCATCCTAAAACCCATTTTGAAGAAGCTGTACAATGATAAAGTGAAGGCCAATATGGAAGCAGAGGCGAAGATGGGAGAGACTAATAAACCATCCAACGAAAAGAAGCAATCGAAAAGAAAGATGGTCTCTGGCTGGGTGAGGAAGAAGGACGAGGTGAAAAATGGGAGCTCCAACATAAGGCCGTATAGTAGCTGATTGGCTGTATATATGCTGCGTTTTTCTGATTCAAATTGTTTGTATGTATGCTTTAGTTACACGTGTTGTTTTCTATGGATGGGATATGCCTCTTCATTGGGTCCTTCGGAGTACGTTAAAATGAGGAGAGGGACAAGGGGAGGGAGAGGAGGAAATGTTGGTTTCTTTCTCCTCATTTCCACGGTGCGGACTATGCACTCAATATTTGCTCTTTATGATGACACATTAATGCTAATCAAGAGTCTGGATAAATTAATGTATTTTTTTCGTTTATATATGGGCAATCAGTCGGCTATCCTATTACTCGATCGGTTGGAATTATTCGGTCCTGGTTTTGCAAGATCTGCTTGTTCGTCTTCGCTGAATCGAGGTTGTCGGTCGACGATTAATGGTCTTCAAGTTTGCGAGACATGATTCGATCGATTTGGTTTTGTTGGGCAGCTGTGTTAGTATGGTTGTCAACTATGGATCCCTAGATAAGGAACTCATGTCAACAGAGCAAAACTAGACTATCAGGCATAGGGTGAATCACCGTAATTCGACATGTAGCTTACCCCTTGATGAGGCGCGATCCCTTGAGGATTGTCTGTGTGGTTATGTGATGGCTGGCTTTTGGCCTCGGATGAGGAATCTTAGGATAGCCTATGAGATAGTTGGAGTTGCTGCATTCTTCCCTTGCGTTGGGTAATGAATACCATCGCTAGTCTCAATATACTTTAGTCTTCAATTTGGGCAGCCTTCACTCGGTCGGCCTCCAACCCCGGCTTAGAGGTTGCAGCTGGTTGGGCAGGTTTTGGGTATTCAACGAGTGAATGATTGACCTTCTGATGTTGGACGGTTCATAAAGATTCATTTTTCCTCATGTGTGTCTCTTTCTTCTGTAGGACCTTTAGTCTTCAGCCTGTGGCCCCTCCTTCATTGTATGTTTTATCCGTTAAATTTTCTCGAGATTCGTGCAGATGCATATCTGATATACAATTAATTAAGGACGAAGAATATGTTCGTTTCACTGACATATCAATATGACCTAACATAAATTAAAATTATATTTGGTTTTCATTCTACGGATTACATGGAAATTACCATTAACATAGAATTAGAAATCATGTTTCATTTATCTCAAGGCAATATAATTTTATTTGAATGTTCATCATATTGACTCAAAATAATGTAAAGAATTTCAAAGCCAATCGGGTGCTCACTCTATCTGAAAAAAAAAAAAGACATTATAATTTTAATTTAACATATAAATTTACAATTACAAGTAACTTATTATGAATATAAAAAGTTAAAGGCAATTTAAACAAAAATTGATTTTTTTTTCATTTAATAGTTACAAATAAAATTCTTATTTTTAAGAAACAAGCTAAAGATTTTTGTTGGTTTTTAATTATTTCCAAAACGACGAAGTCACCAAAAAACTTAACTTATAGACGGACACACAGAGAGAGAGAGAGAGAGAGAGAGAGAGAGAGTATATATATATATATATAATTTAAAAAGGTGGCATTTGACAATACCACTTCCCAATTGTGCTATATGTCCCCGTAGGGATCACACCAGCCCGATCGGATATATCGACTTTTTCCGTCTGCTACCCCGATCGACCCCACCTGCTTGATCGATGTGATCGACAATCTTTTGTCGACTCGTCTGATCCCTCACATTGGCCCTATCAGATTGATCGACATGCTCAGTCGGCTCGCCTAGTCGACCCCACCGACTCGATTCATATGATCGATAATCTTCTTTCGACTCGTCCAATCGATCATACCGGTCAGATCAGATCGATCGAAATGTTTCGTCGCCTCGCTTGATCAGCCCCAACGAACCAATTGGCACAACTGACAACCTTCTGTCGACTCGTCTGATTGATCGCACTGGCCCGGTAAGATTTATCGATGTGTTTCATCGGTTCTCTTGATCGGCCCCACCGGTCGGATTGGTGTGGCCGATAATCTTTCGTCAACTTGTCTGATCGACCGCACCGAGCTGATCAGGTCGACGATATCTTTCATCGTCTAGTCCGCTCCGCCTCACTGATACGATCCATTTTATCGGTCGTTTCTGTCAAATCTTGCATCATCACATGTTTGGTTCACATTGTCTGTATTAGCACGTTCACACTTGCATCCCGTCGAACATTTATGAGCATATGCCCTCATATGCTCATAACGAGCGTTCTTGCCTCCCATAGGTATATCACTTGACCGACTTGCTCTGTGACATCTTCGCGTCACGATGCCCCATGTCACTAGTGTTTGCACTCACACTAGTTTCCTCTCACGTGTTTGCTTTGGATGACATTATGCATGGTCATGGCATGTATGTTTGAGTTTGCTTGAGTCACTGTACACACACACTCATAATAGACATCATTGTGTCTTATTCGGGGGTGGCTTGCACATCAAGCATACCTGAGGTGTAATTCTCCCCAATGATAATTACTTCACCCTCTCTTCTTACGACACCACATTGGACTACCATATGTCACTCATCCGGGTCACTGCCTCCACGACACACTCACCCTCAGGGTCACTACCTCCACAACACACCCACTACTTCGAGTCATTGCCCCCACGACATACCCACCCTCTAGGTCACTACCTTCAGGGCAAACCTATCCTTTCGGGACCTTGTCTGCACGTCACACCCACCTTCTGGGTCACTGCCTCCACGATACACCCACCTTCCATGTCACTGCGAATCCAACGGATCCAAAGGTCGCATAATTATGAAATCGCTAAGCACTCAAATGCCCCTAAAATATCTTCTAAGCAAGGGAAATATTTTGGGATGTTGATGGAATGATCTAGAATTTTAACAGTATTTACAGTAGATATCACTCACAAAATCTAAAAATAGAGCCCACCTCTTCATAAAGGGATAAGAAAGCTAAATGAGCTCCAAAGTTCATAAGAGTTCTTAAGCTTCACCGTCGTCGTCGAATCGCACTGGACCACCGTTGGCTAACCATTACCATCATCGTGGGTGGGACATCGTTGTATAATCGCCACTACCGTCAGATCACCTCTGCCTGACCACCACCATCATTGTCCTCATACCACTGAAAGTGAGTCGCCACCACTGTCAAACCATCACTGCTTGGTTGTTGATGTCAGACCACCGTAGTTTGGTTGTTGTCACCATCACACCACTGCCCAACCACCATCGTTGTCATCGCAGGAAAGTTGTTCGTCCACCACCATCGATAAACAATAGTTGTTCGTCCACCACCATCGTTGTCGTTGGACCACTGTCGTCTGGTGGCTGCCACCGCCAAACTACCATTGTCATGATACCATCATTTTTTATGTCAAACCACCATTGTTGGGTCGCTCCCACCACCATAAGATCATCGATACCGTACCGATATTGTCTCATGCCATCGATCTCACATGAACGGACCATCTCCTTAGTGTTGGAGCGCCATTATCGAATTGCCACCCCCGTAGGACCACCCTTCCATGCTAGGTGATTCTCAATGGGTCGCTACTATAATATTTTTTACGCACAATCAATGTTATGTAATCATTGTCTTTAGGCCTCTATCGTCGAATAATCGCCTCCATGTTAGATCATTGTCAATGGGCTATTTTTGCCATATAACCATGTTGTGTCGGTGGTGACACTGTGGTAGACCGCCGCCTCCATGTTGAGTCATTGTCGCTATGCTTATCCACGACGTCAAGCCACCATCATTGTGTCAGACCACTACCACCATTTATCCACCATCACCAGGCCACCAAGTCTATGTTGGACCACCATCGTTGGGTTGTTGTCACCACCGGACCACCAACATCAAATCCATGTTGTGTCGCCATTATCGTCGGGCTGTCAGGCTGTCATTTTAGGGTCGTCATCGTTGTGTCAAACAACTTTTATCAAGTTCTCGTTGCCATTAAATCATTGAAACACGACAACCCCATTGTTTTTGTACACTGCTACTGTCGTGGAATTATCATCTCTCGATCGTTGCTCTGTCAAATCACCAATGCTCGACAACCCTATTGTTATGGTAAACCGTTGATATTGTTAGATCATCATCTCTCGTCTGCCGATATAGTAGATCACCAACGCCCAGTAGTCGTCGTTGTTGCTGGATCATCATCTCCCTGCCACCACTATGATAGAACACCGATTCCTCATATTCGTCGCTATTATGGTACACTATCACTATTGTTTAATCATCATCTCTGAAGCACCGCTACCGCCCAGCCGAGCCATCTTCATTATACCATCTTCATCACCAAACCGTAGTTGTTCAGCCTACACCACCATTATCACTGAATCAACGCTTCTCAAGAACTTTCATCATCACAATACAACACTGTTGTAAAATCACCCTCGTTATATCACCCTCTCCTAGCTATCATTGCTAATGTTGATGATCAGCATTGCCCGACCCCCATCATCAGTGACAAAGAATCCAAATCACCATCACAACCCCTGTTGTCGGTGTTTCATTGTCACGGTTGGGTTATAATCCATATTTTTTATTATAATTGAAGAACAAAAACATAAAAATGGATTCAAACGTTGTTTTTAGAGTGCTCTTTTCAGATTTTTATCACACAAACATTACTTCTCAATGCAGCTAATGGAGTTTTGTTTGATCATCCTTTCCTTATGCAAGTTATCATTATTTTTTTCCCTCCGCCACATTTGATGCACCGCGTCGGTTGAGGCAATACTTTTTCCTAGTGGCCGTTTAAAAATTAAAAAAAAAAAAAAGGTGCGAATATTTGCACGTCCGAATAATAGTAGCTTAAATGTGAGATTATATTTATATAGCGTGGATTCCCACACGCCCAACCGGGCAATTGTCCGCCCAAGTATCCAAGAAGTGTAGAATTAACAGATCCGGCTAATTTCAAGGCAAAAGCTTTGACCGCAAACCATATTGAGACATTGCCGCCAGAGGGGTTGGTTTTTTTTTTTATTTTTGTCACGTAATATGGTAATTCAATTATGAAATAGCTTTTACGGATTAAATTATCCGTCATGCCAAAAAAAATGTAAAAATTAATTTGAATTTTTCCAGTATATGAATTTTTCTTGGTCCATAAATAATTGATCACAAATTACTTACCAAATGTCATATCAGCATAGTTTTTTGCTTTAAAGCTGTCTATAATAATAATTGCCAGGCATTTTAGCATTTAAGATAAAAATTTAACATTTTTAGTTAATAACGTTTTTAGGTCTTAGTTAGTCACATATGCTGCAATAATGAGTTGTAATTATGTTTGTACGCCATAAATATTGATGTTCAGAGCCGCGTGAGATGTGAGTGATATAGGTCGTAGTGGTGAGCTGTAATAAAATTTGTATGTCATGGACGCTATAATTGGTAACTATAATAATGTTTGCATGTCATAAGGTTAGAGTTGGGAGCTGCATAAGCTGTAAGACACGAAGTCTATAGTTAATCACATATGTCATCGTGATGAGCTGTAATAACGTTCATAGGCCACAGGGGCTGTAGTTGGGAGTTACGTGAGTTGTGAGCCATGTAGGTTGTATTGTTGGTCATATAGACCATGATTGTGAGCTGCAATAATAGTCATAGGCCACAAAGACTGAAGTTAGGAGCTTTAATAACGTTCGGAGGCCTTAGGGGTTGGACTTAGGAGTTGCGTGAGCTATGAGCCACGTAGAATGTATTTGTTATATAGGTTGTGGTGGTGAGTTGCAATAACTTTTGTAGAGCACAAAGGTTGGAGTTGGAAGTTGCAATAACATCCATGACCATAAAGGTTGGAGTTGGAAGGTGCGAGAACTGTGAGCCACATACGTCGTAGTTGGCCACATAGGCAATAATGGTGAGCTACAATAATGTTCGTAGGTTTTAGGGGCCGAAGTTGTTAGTTGCGCGAGCTGTGAGCCATATAGATCGTAGTTGGTCATATAAAATGTAGTGATAAGTTATAATAACATCTGTAGGTTATAGAGGCTAGAAGTGAGATCTACAATAATATACGTAGGCTATAAAGGCTGGAGTTGGGAGCCACAATAGCATTCGTAGGCCATAGAAACTGAAGTTTGGAGATGTGTGAGCAGTGAATCACGTAGGTCGTAGTTGGTCATATAGACCATAGAAGAGAGTTGCAAGAGCGTCAATTGGTCATCAAGGTCAAATGGACACTATAAGGAGAGAACTTAAGGAGTGAAGAAAAAGTCACCATATTTTGAGTATGTCGGTCATAAGCCATTGTCGTCTGGAGCTATCGTCAAATCTTCAATGTAAGGTTATTTACTACCACATATTTTGGGTATGTTGTTACACTGAATTCAGGGTGCGTCGTTACACCATATTCAATGTGTTATTGCATTATCTTTAGGGTGTTTCATTACATCACAACATACGTCTTGACTCCACAAGATGCTTTGTTGTAACGTGCATGCATCGCTACTCCTCAAGGCCCACTGATAGCTATGAGCAACGAGCGGCCGACGATGGTTGACGGCAGCCAGAGAGTGGTGGTTGGTGGCTACATGAGTGCGTAGTTTTTATTAGGTTTTCAATCCAAAACATTATTGAAACTCGACTCTTTCTCTCGGTCCAACTCAGCATCTAGGTTTTCTTCCTTTACATGAAACGAGTAGGACTCTATTTATATAATTTGAGAGTGTCATCCATTGTAAAGAAGGCATGAATCTGGACTACCATATCAGGCGGCTCAAGATGATTCCTTTAATTAGATGTCATTTTGTGGACATTTGAGTCACTTAATAATGCCAAAATTGAATGATATTTAGCTTGTTGGATTTGTATCATCAAAACACTTAATTTTATTATATGCTCATAAGATTTGGAATCCACTGGCACTCCAATTGACCATCCAAATCTTCTAAAAGTGGTTTAAAGGTTTGATTCATGCTTGGTTTGACTAGAATTTAATCATTTCCAGTGCCAGTGGGCCCGTCTTTTCGAGCCGGTATGTTTGACTGTAAGCTTGCAAAAATCATAATTTTGGATGATTTTTAATTTGAGTTTGATTGTTTCTTACTAACAAACTATCTCAAGATTCATGTCAAGTGATGAAAATTTTTTGATGAAGTATCAATTAATATAATTAAAATATAAAGCTTATCAAGTATATGTCATCATAGTTTATATTTAAAAATTATATGTTTCGAAAGAAAAAAAAAAGGACAAATTGTTATTTTTGTAACTTAAATTCTTACACATATTTCCTAAGGCGATATTCTCATGGAGGCTCAACTGCACAAGTTGTTTCTGATAATCTGATGTTCAATTGCTAACTGTTAACAAGTCTATTCACTTGCTAATCACAATTTTCATTAACAAAAAAACAAACTAATAAAATAAATAAATAAATAAAGAAATTATGGAACTAAGCCTTAGACTTGAGGGCAAAATAAAAATGATTTTGCATTTGACACTTATATTAACATGTATACATGCGCAAATGCCTCCAATTTTAAAAATGATGAATTTTGACTAGAATCTAATATCAACATTGAGATATTTTTTTTTCCAGCCAATTATTTTGAAAATATTTATCTGGTTATTTGTAAAATTGTTTGATAAAAATTGTCTAGGGTCCGTTTGGGCCAGCTTATAAGTGTGGGCGGCGTTTTTACCGTTTGGTTCGCGCGTTTCGCTAGCTTATCCAAAACTGTGTTTNTATTGTCCACCCAAGTATCCAAGAAGTGTAGAATTAACAGATCCGGCTAATTTCAAGGCAAAAACTTCGACCGCAAACCATATTGTGATTTTGCCGCCAGAGGGGTTGGTTTTTTTATTTTTTTCACGTAATATGGTAATGCAATTATGAAATAGTTTTTTTACGGATTAAATTACAGAACAGAATGCAGATAAATTTGTTTATCCGTCATGCCAAAAAAAAAAATGTAAAAATTAATTTGAATTTTTCCAATATACGAATTTTTCTTGGTCGATAAATAATAGATCACAAATTACTTACCAAATGCCATATCAGCATAGTTTTTGCTTTAAAGCTGTCTATAATAATAATTGCCAGGCATTTTATCATGTAAGATAAAAATTGACATTTTTAATTAATAACGTTTGTAGGTCTTAGTAAGTCACCTATGCTGCAATAATGAGTTGTAATTACGTTTGTGCGCAATAAATATTGAAGTTCAGAGCCGCGTGAGCTGTGAGCAACATAGGTCGTAGTTGTGAGTTGTAATAAAGTTTGTATGCCACAGACGTCATGATTGGTAAGTATAATAATGTTTGCATGTCATAAGGTTAGAGTTGAGAGCTGCATAAGTTGTAAGGCACGAAGGCTATAGTTAATCACATAGGTCGTCGTGGTGAGCTGTAATAACGTTCATAGGCTACAGGGGTCGTAGTCGGGAGTTACGTGAGTTGTGAGCCATGTAGGTTGTATAGTTGGTTACATAGACCATGATTGTGAGCTGCAATAACAGTCATAAGCCACAAAAACTGAAGTTAGGAGCTTTAATAACGTTTAGCGGCCTTAGGGATTGGATTTAGGAGTTGCGTGAGCTATGAACCATGTAGAATGTAGTTGTTATATAGGTTGTGGTGGTGAGTTGCAATAACTTCTATAGAGCACAAAGGCTGAAGTTGGGAGCAGCAATAACATCCATGGCCATAAAGGTTGGAGTTGGAAGATGTGAGAACTGTGAGTCACATACGTCGTAGTTGGCCACAGAGGCCATAATGGTGAGTTACAATAATGTTCGTAGATTTTAGGGGCCGAAGTTGTTAGTTGTGCGAGTTGTGAGCCACATAGATCGTAGTTGGTCATATAAAATGTGGTGATAAGTTATAATAACATATGAAGGTTATAGAGGCTAGAAGTGAGATCTGCAATAATGTATGTAGGCTACAATGGCTGGAGTTGGGAGCCACAATAACATCCGTAGGCCATAGAAACCGAAGTTTGGAGATGTCAGAGCAGTGAATCAAGTAGGTCGTAGTTGGTCATATAGACAATAGAAGAGAGTTGCAAGAGTGCCAATTGGTCATCAAGGCCAAATGGACACTATAAGGAGAGAACTTAAGGAGTGAAGAAAAAGTCACCATGTTTTGAGTACGACGATCATAAGTCATTGTCGTTTGGAGCTATTGTCAAATCTTCAATGTAAGGCTATTCACTACCACATATTTTTTGTATGTTATTACACTGAATTCAGGGTGCGTTGTTACACCATATTCAATGTGTTATTGCATTATTTTTAGGGTGTGTCATTACATCACAACATACGTCGTGACTCCACAAGATGCTTTGTTGTAACATGCATGCATTGTTACTCCTCAAGGTCCACTGATAGTTATGAACAACGAGCGGCTGACGATGGTTGACGGTGGCCAGAGAGCGGTGGTTGGTGGCTACATGAGCAGATAGTTTTTATCAGGTTTTCAATCTAGAACATTATTGAAACTCGACTCTTTCTCTCGGTCCAATTCAACATCTTGGTCTTCTTCCTTTTCATGAAACTAGTAGGACTCTATTTATATACTTTGAGAGTGTCATCCATTGTAAAGAAGGCATGAATCTGGACTACCATATCAAACGGCTCAAGATGATTCCTTTAATTAGATGTCATTTTGTGGACATTTGAGTCACTTAATAATGTCAAAATTGAGTTATATTTAGCTTGTTAGATTTGTATCATCAATAAACTTAATTTTATTATATGCTCATCAGATTTGGAATCCACTGGCCCTCCAATTGACCATCCAAATCTTCTAAAAGTGGTTTAAAGGTTTGATTTATGCTTGATTTGACTCGAATTTGATCATTTTCGGTGTCAGTGAGACCGCCTTTTCGAGCCGGTATGTTTGACTGTAAGCTTGCTAAAATCATAAATCTGGATGATTTTTAATTTGAGTTTGATTGTTTCTTACTAACAAACTATCTCAAGATTCATGTCAAGTGATGAAAATTTTTCGATGAAGCATCAATTAATATAATTAAAGTATAAAGCTTATTAAGTATATGTCATCATAGTTTATATTTAAAAATTATATGTTTAGAAACAAAAAACAATGGACAAATTGTTATTTTTGTAACTTAAATTCTTACACATCTTTTCTCTAAGGCGATATTTTCATCGAGGCTCAACAGCACAAGTTGTTTCTGATAATCTGATGTTCAATTGCTAACTGTTAACAAGTCTATTTACTAGCTAATCACAATTTTCATTAACAAAAATAACAAACTACTAATATAAATTAAAAAAAAAAAGAAATTATGGAACTAAGCCTTAGACTTGAGGGCAAAATAATTTAAATTATTTTGCATTTGACAAGTATATTAACATGTATACATGCTCAAATGCCTCCAATTTTAAAAATGATGAACTTTGACTAGAATCTAATATCAACATTGAGATATTTTTTTTTTCCAGCCAATTATTTTGAAAATATTTATCTGGTTATTTGTAAAGTTGATTGATAAAAACCGTCTAAGGTCCGTTTGGGGCAGATTATAAGTGCGGGCGGAGTTTTAAAAACGTCGTCGTACCGTTTGGTTCGCGCGCTTCGCCAGCTTATCCAAAACTGCGTTTGAGTTTCTACACTAAACGCAGACCGTGGGTCGAACCCCACGACCGGCCCACGGGTCGCGTTTCAGGATAAGCAGCTTATCCTGAAACGCACAAGCTGCCCCAAACTGACCCTAAGTAAACTTGAACGTGAGTGAAGTCACTGATAAAAGTATACGGAAGATTTACATATTTAGCATAGAATTTTTATGTATTTACATATTTACATTTCAATTTTAATTGTTATGTTTATATTATCCTCTCTTGATTGAATGTTTAATACGAGTAAATAAGCATTTTTCTTACGTTATGTGAAATTTTCTTACATGTTATTATTTCCTATCTTTATTTAGTAGGTCAGCTATAGTAAGTTTAAGATGTGGTAACTCTATTTTACTAGTCCAGTAAACCTAAACCGCTGTAATAAATATAACTTTACTTTCTTAAATATGTATATATATATATATATATATATAGGGCCATTTACATAGGATTTGACATTTAGATGTTAGCATATGTAAATACATGGAAATGAATATTTTGTTGTAATTTATATTTACATTAAACTAATTAATATATATAAATTAAGAATCCCATTTACATTGGATTCCTGCAATTAGCCTTTAAATATATCTTAAAAGAGAGTCGGTCAAACATATATTTTTTTCTAAAGGAAATTTAACCCGAAGCGGACAAGCGGCAAAGAATAGCCACAAAGGAACTCTTTTTTCAGGATTCTCTGGCATACATTCCGTCAATCCCAACAGCAAAGACAAAACGCTTCAACTTTTAAAATTCCCAATAAAGCAACTTTCAAAATTATTATAAATTTAATAAAATTGTAATCATACAAATTAAATTGAATAACAGAGAGTGTAGATTT
>JXCR01094243.1:231218-261535 GCA_002079205.1 Phalaenopsis hybrid cultivar
TCGTATTTATAAGTTTGGGTGTCTTTTTGTCGTGACACAAATTTTGATAGGACATGAAATACATATGTTTTATGTCACATCCTATATTTGTAAGTTCAATACATTTGAACTCGACAGTTTGACAAGTGAACTTAGCAACTCAGCGGCTTGACATGTGGGTGACAAATTAACAGCTTGGTGGGTTAGTTTGACAACTTAGCAGCTAGACAACTTACAACTTAGCAGCTTGACAGATCATTTTGAGTGTATACACATTAAAAAATTTATATCATGTTTAACCAAAAACAATTGCAATAAATTTAAATTCTATTGTACTTAAAAAATATAATCAGATATCCAGCTTCAATTTTTTTTTTTTTTTAAAAAAAACATAACAAAAAAATAAATAGTATAGAATTGAGCCGGCGAGAGCTTGCTCAGAGACACGAAAGACCTAATCGTTGGGATTAATAGTTTAAACCATATGCTGCCTGTTCCATCAATACATGGACCATTAAATTAACCTTATTAATCAAATTTTACTATTCACCTTTGGTAAATGTCAAAAAAAAAAGAAAAAAAAAACTTTAAAAATACTCTAAAATTCAAAAATAAATATTGAAATTAGGGGTGTAAACGAGGCTCAGCTCGTGTTCGGCTCGTTTATATTTCGAGCTCAAAAAGTGTGTTCGTGTTCTGATCGTTTGCTTATTGAACCGAACAGATGCCGTTCACGAACAAAGAGTCGTTTTGACAACTCTAATCACGTAGTTATAAGATGTTAAGGATTGGGGCAAGATTTAAAACATCATTTGAATCTAATTTAATAATTTTTATTCTATTTTCTTAGTTAATACTTTTAATTGATTATAAATCTTGTAGCTTTGTAGTCAATTAAAATTTTTAAAAAATACTACTCATCAAAGATATATATATAATTGATTATTAGTATTTCGAGCCAAAACGAGCCGTTTTGACAGCCCTAATTAAAATCAGTTCGTATTGGTGCACTTCTATTTTGAACTTCTGAATTGTTAAAAAACAGTTTATTGTCGTTACTAATCAAATATTAAAGTAAAATATGTTCATTTAGAATTTAGGCATTATAGGTCTGGGAATCTAAGGAGTACAAAGCAATTGAAAAATGACGATTCCATAGAAAAGACAAACTCGAGCATAGTATGACTTTCAGAAAATTGAGAATTTATGAAAATAAAATAGATTCCTTTTAAGGTCAAACCAATACAACTATGCTCGAAAATTTAAACCGCTAAATTTTGCAAAAAATATTTTAGCACTCTATGTGATATTTTTGAACTACTAAATTGATGTATTTAAGGGTGTCACGATCAAACCATTGAGAATTGTAAAAAATGAAAAATATATGTTAAGGATTTTATCATATTTTGATATGAGTAATAAATTTGAAAGATGGATGAACTAAGGTGCTAGATTTATAAATATCAATATTTTTGGTGTTATGTATCTAAAGAGTCATTTTTTTTATCCAAATTTAGGGTCTGTTTGGGGCAGCTTGTGCGTTTCAGGATAAACTGCTTATCCTAAAACGCGGCCCGCGGGCAGGTCGCAGAGGTCGACCCGCGGCCTGCCTTTAGTATAAAAACCCAAACACAGTTTAGGATAAACTGGTGAAACGCGCGAACCAAACGGTACGACGGCGTTTTGAAAGCGCCTCCCACTTTATAAGCTGCTCCAGACGGACCCTTAATTTGACTATACTCACCAGACAATTAGTCAGTGCGACTATTGGCCGTAACACTTCAAATATCTCAATTTATATATTTAACAGTTAAGGGGTGTTTGGTAGCATAAAATTTGAATATGATTTATCAGTGGAGCCAATCACAAGAATGGAAGATCGGATTCACTAAATCCTACTAATTCTAAATCCTACTTGAAGCTAAAATTGTGGGAAGTTAATAATAAAATAACTGAATAAAATAAGTTTTAAAAATTAGTCATTTATTTTAGGATGAGTGTAATATATCAATCAATATTTATTTATACATTACATTCATTTTAGAGTAAATTTTAAAATTTTAAATTTTTATGGAGATTAAATTAGTTAAGAAATTCAGGCCGAATATCTCTCCATCTAACAAAACTAGTTGATTAACTCCTAATCGGAAGCCACGACAAAATTAACTCATACAAAATGCTTGGTAGATAAACCGTGCTTGCAAACAAGATGGTGAAATTAAAGAAATAGTATAATTAAGACACGACAAAATTTTTTTTGAACATTAGCGAAATGGCCAATTTACTTATTCCACTTAAAAATAAACAACACATGATGCGTGCTCTTGTGGAGCTATTAGACTTATTCTATAGAGCATCTTCGAGTGATAAAAGACAAAAGGTTCACCAAAAGAAATTTAATGAGAAAAAAATTAAAAAAAAGGTGTCTCCAAACTCTGCAAGAGGAGGCATGACAGAGGGTTTAAGTGAGCCAAAGCAGCTCGTTTGCGGGCTTGAGATGACTCGTTAGCGAGCTCGCGAGTTGCACTTATTAAGCCATGAGTCCTTGAGTCAGCTCGACTTGCCAGATTCCGACCATGTCAATGCATTTGCAATTGGGGTGTTGTGACACTTCTCCTTCGCTTTCACTATTGATCACTTAGATGACTTTTTTAGTGAGCTCCCATGAAAATTTTATTTGAACTCCCGAGCCTGATATTAGTACTGTAAGCCTTGAATTGAAGCTCGTACTTTGGCAAATGAGTTGGGCTTGAGTTAGGTATGACTCGCTTACATCTTTAGGCACGATTATAACTTAATGAAGTTGACCATCATTCCAACAAATCATATATAACAAATTTTATAAAAAACAACTTTACATGCCTCAATTTTTCTTATATAATATTTCTTTTCCCCCACCACATCATTTGATTAGAGGAGGTAAAATGAAATCCACATATAAAAGGGGATCAACAATCAATTAGCTACAAGAATAAAATCCAATACCTTGCCCTTTAATGGCGAGACATGATATGAGCGGTTTTATTTATTTTCTTTAATAATACAAAAAAGAAATGATAAAGGAATCACTATCAATATTAGTTGATTCAATATGTTTTAAATAGTATTAGAAAAAGATTCAATGATAAAAAAAAAGACGTGCATGGGAGCCTCTTCACTAAAAGCAACCTGGTCAGTCATAGTGATATATTTCATACGAGAGATACATAGGCCATTGTGAAAACAATGGGTTATTATGTTCAACCTGTATTAAGCATTTGAGAGTATATCATTTTTAATGAAAAGTTAGATACTCCTTAATTTGGAAGAATATTGTGGCAACATATGTAATTATGATTATAATAAATTGTAACTTGCTCAAAAATAAATTTATCTAAACATCTATTATCCAAGGAATCAATTTTTCAAAAATTAAACCCGGAGATAATGGTACTAATTTCTCAAAAAGATGCACTAGGAGATGAGAAATTTTTGTCCAAATTAGGATAATAATGAAATTATTATAGTCCAATATGGTGATCTTTTATGCATCTTCATAAGAAACCATACAATAAAGGTAGATTCGTAGGAGAATTGTGGCATCTAATCTTCTACAAACCAAAAAAATTATAAGAATATATCTCAAGTTAAGTTGTTAGATGGCCATATCCACAATCTAATTGAAGCTAGTGCAGGCGACCAGGTATTAGCTTTCCCACCGAAAATATTGTGAGTCAAGGTGTTGATTGAAAGTAACCTAAAAAATGAAAAGAGATTTACATTGTAAAGAGAAGAAATGTAAAGCCTTTATGATGCAATAAAGAAAATGCAGATCAATTCATTGAGGGAAGAGCCAAATAATCCAGAGTTTTAGTATAGACCTCATTTTAGGATCACTTGGGAAAAAGATTTACATGTGTTAAAGGCTAAGCCACCAACCCGGGTTATGAGAACAATAGATGAGTCATCTCAATGATTATTATAGAAGCCATACAAAAAGACTAAGACCCCTAATAATACTCATGATGGAGGAATTCTCAAGGTATAAAAAAAAAGAGAGCACTGTTAAAAAGTATTATAATGGCTACATATTCAATAGAATGAGACTTTAAGATATAGGCGATAAGCCAAATCAGAGAAAGATATCCCATGATAGGTCAGAGCACTATAAAAGTTGGTTCCACTCACCGTGTGGAAGAAGAGTAGAAGAAGTATCTATGATTTTGAGAGCATGCAATGCTATAACTAATGATAAACATAATATAAAATAATGTTATTATATAATAACATGAAAATGTTATAATCATTTAATATTAAAATTAACATTATTAACTTTATAAATATTAATATTTTAACATATAATAGAATGTAAATTAAATATAAATAAATGAATAAATATATAACTTAAAATAGCATCTGCTAACAACAATAAGTCATAAATAATACTTTTTATTTTGCTCATTTCTTTCAATTATAAATAGATGATAATATGAGATTAAGAGGGGATGGAAAAATCTGAATTCTCCCTTACTTTCTCTATTATCTTGCATTCTTCTTTTTGGGCAACTAGAGACACAAGATTAGTTGGAAGCTTTGTCGATTAGCCGTGGTGTACTTGCAATCGAGGTAAAGGGACATGTATCTCCGGAGTAGAAGAGAGAGACAAATCGGTGTGCACAAGGATTGATCTACTTGAAGTTAATTAGAAGTTTGCGCAAAATTCATCTCCACTATAAATTAATAGGATTGCTTTCAATGCCATTAATTTTTTTTTTCTTTGAGGATACAACAAAAAGAAGTGTTAAGTATGGACAATAAAGCACTAGCAAATGTAGTTGAAGAAGAGACATCAATCTAAAATTGACATCAACAAATCCTTTGAAATTATATTTTGTTTTGCATGTACATAATATTAAATGAAATTTAATTAGTGATTTAGTACTTATTAAATACCTATATCTGGTTATTGTAATCAAAAGTGAATTTTTTATTGGCACTAGATATGTATGTAATGATTTATTAAATTATAGTTGTTATCATCTAGCAAAAAAAAAAAATTGTGTGGATTCTTTCATTTTATTAATTATTGTTTTTGATATTTGACATGAAAAATTAGGACATGCAAACTATTAAGTTGTTAGAAGGATGATGCATATATATTTAAAATCTAAAATGATAGGAATAAAGATATGAATTGTAAAATTTATTCTTAAAATAAAACAAACTAAAAAATAATTTAAATATGTTGTGTGCGGGTAAATTCACAATGATACAGTGGTATATTAATGTTTTAATGTTATATGAATATCCGACACATACACTCATGTGAAGAGAAACTGGTAGAGAAGATAACATGAGTTTTTACATAAAATTCCCAAAAGTGAAAAAGACATAGGGCCTAGCCAAATTAAAACGATTCCGCTATGTTAATGTAGGTTGACTTTGCTGACCCTTGAATAACAAGAGTAAAATTGCACAAGCGGGTGTTACTGGCTGACACGACTTTCACTATGTGAGTGGAGGAATGTGTTAGGGAAGCTAGAGTGACTTGGCTATTACGACGAAGTACCCACTATAAGTGTCATATGATGAGGATCTAATGTCAGCATTATCGGCAATGGAGGTTGGGCGGCAATGGTCTGGTGGTGGTGGCGGTGACCTAGCGATGATGATTTGATGGCAGGGCATCAGTGGTCTGACAACAGTGGTAGCTGGAGCCTGACAACTATGGCCTAGTAGCTGCAGCCCGACAATGATGGTGTTAACAACGTATGTCAGACAGTGATGTTCTAATGATGATGGCGATGGCAATTAGAAAGCATCGGTTTGATGGCGGTGGTGGTTGAGGAGGTTCAGCATTAGTGGCTTGGAGGCGGTCGGGCAATGATAGTCTAGCTACGATGATGAAGGTGTGGTCTGGTGGTAACGAGGACCCATAATGTTGGTGGCGACGATAGTAGTTCGGCGGTGGTGGTTGGACAATGGCTGGGGCATACCAGTTGTGGTGGTATAGTGGTGGCGCGACTGCGAGGAATTGATGGTGGAGACGGGTGTGGCACGATGATAGTGGAGCTCAAATATCTTTAAGAGCTTGGAGATCCCTTCATCGTTTTCCTCCCTGTCAAGGCCCCCCTTCATGATGAGACTGGAGGCCTATTTACAGATTTTGTGAGCAGCATCTTCTGTAAATATTTCATGAATTTGTATCACTCCATTTAACGACCTAGAGTGATCCTTTTAAATGGATTGTATTTTATGAGCACTTAAGTATCTTAATGAAGTTAGTTATCATGGGCTCATTGGATTTGTTTCCCCGAGAGACGCAATTTGACTATAAACCTGACTGGTTTGGAGATCAATTAGTCCCCAAAATACATCTCTAAGGTTTTACTATGTTTTGAGAAGAGCATGCATATGGCTTTTATTTAATAACTTATGTGAAAATGAAATTATACATCAAATTACTCCTCCATATTAGCCTTAATCAAATGGTATAACAGAAAAAAAAAAATTACAGTATTGCCCTTCAAATTTAACAATTAATATTTACAGAATAGATTTACTAACAATTTAGTTTATCTTAATCAAACTCTTTACAAGGGTCTTATAAAGCATTTATGAATTTTGGGGGGAAAAAAACCCAATTTAAAGTATTTAAAAATATCATGTCTAAAATTGTAGATTCACATTCATCGCATATTCTCTTAAAATTCATATTTATTAATTTCTTATATTAACTTTGATATTAGTGATATTTTTATAATATAATTATAAAGTAAAGATATGCTACATTTTTAAAGATATATTTCCCTTTAAATATAAAATTTCAAAATATATTTATTAGAATCTTTAATTAAAAAAAAATATGATAAGCAGTGATAATGCTATTTTAACTAATCAAAATAAGAAAAATATTAGAAAAAATTAAGAAAAAATATAAAATAAAATAAAAATCTTCCTCTTTTACTTGAAATATGCATTTTTAAAAATGATCCTACAACTTTTGATAAAGCTATGAATTTCATAGATGCATCTTCCAAGTCAATTATAAAATAGATCCTATCTTATCATAGTTGTAAAACTATAGGATATAAGAAATTAAATTCAAATAGATCTATAAATAAGTATAAAGCAAGATTAGTGGCACTCAAATGATATGTACAAAAATATATGTTGATTGTTATGATGTTTATTCTAATCTTGCTATAAGAATCTCCACAATATGTTTATTTTCAACTTTATTTTTAGCATATCTTCCAATTATACAACTAGATTCAGATGAAGAAATTTATATGGATTAATCTAAAGGTTTTATAGTAAAATACCAAAAAGATAAGTTTGCAAATTAATTAAGTTTTTATATAGATTAAAATAAGCACTTAAACAATGATGTAAAAAAATTATTNGCCAAAAAGTTAAGTTTGCAAATTAATTAAGTTTTTATATAGATTAAAATAAGCACTTAAACAATGATGTAAAAAAATTATTAAAATAGCATTATCATTAGATTTTTTTTATTAGTGAATTTGATAAATGTGTTTATATATAGTAAAATAGTTGATGATGGTTATATTATTTTATATCTTTCTTTTGATGACATTATAATTTTAGTTATGAATCTAGATATTATAAATTATATTAAGGATTTCTTATCAACTCACTTTGATATAATTAGGGGTGTAAATGAGCCGAACACGAGGGAGGTCAGACTCACCTGGTGTTTGGCTCGTTTATATTTCGAGCTAAAAAAGTGTGTTCGTGTTCGGATCGTTTGCTTAGCGAGTCGAACACGAGCCGTTCACGAACAAAAAGTCGTTTCGGCAACTCTAATCACGTAGTCATAAGATTTTAAGGATTAATACAAGATTTAAAACATCATTTAAATCTAATTTAATAATTTTTATTATATTTTCTTAATTGATATTTTTAATTGATTATAAATCTTTGTAGCCTTGTAGTCAATTAAAATTTTTAGAGTTACTACTCTTTGTTATATATATATCAGCATTNGCAAACAACGAGCCGTTTTGACACCCCTAGATATAATATAAAAGATTTTAAAAATTTTAAAGGCATAATAAACTATTGCATTTATTATATTGATTTTCCTTTAGCACTAGAAGGATATCACGGTGCCAGTTGAATTACCGAAAAATAATGATACAGAAGTTACTAGTAGAATGATAGTTATGTATTCACATTTTGTGGTGGTGTAATTTCACAAAAATCTTTTGAACAAACATTGCTTTATAGCACTTGATGTTGCTACTTTTGAAGTGGAGGCATTTAAAGGTTTATTAACTTATTTTATTAAATTGTGATAATCAAGTATTTATAAAAGTTTTGCCGATTGGTATGTTTGGACTAGAAGAGTGGCCTATAAATTGATGCAAATAAAGCTTGTTCTACTCTAAAGATAGTGTCATCGATGTGCTCCCCTCCATCTCATGACTTTTTATTTATTTATTTAATGTACTGAATTTATTTCTTAATTTCATATTAGTAGTTCTAATATTCAGGCACTTCAAGCTCTTTCTAATCAATTTAATTTACAATTTTTAAGCCATTATATCACTTTTGGAAGTTTTGGGTGGCTAAATGGAAAGTCAAATTCGAAATGCTTATAGCAGAATCGAGTGTCTCGATGAGATAGATCTAACAAGCCTAAGATCACTCAATGCTGATATCATTAAGGCACTAAAACGTAGACAAAATGTCGCCCGGTCCTACAAGTCTCTTTGGGTTGTTTGATGGAGTGTTCCGATTCTTTTATTATTTACATGGGATGTCAATCTCAAACTCTATAAATATAGCTATACTCTATTTATAAAAGTGGATCGAAAGACCAAGTCTTGGAGCTAGATCGAGAATTTATAACGTTATTTTAAACTAAATATTTGGAAAACACTTCCCACTCCTATAGTTATCGACCACCATTGACCACCACAAGTAGACCTCCGTAGAAAATCTTTGGTTGCCCCCTATTCTTTGCGATGAAGCGCAATGCGGAGTAAGGACTTACGTCTCTGAGTAATGAAGCACCCTACGGAGCAGTGCATTGTCCTGAAGACGTTGCAATGACACACCTTGAAGAAGAAACACTGAAATCCCGACAACTACTCTGAATTGCAACCGTTTTTTACCATTATACGATGAGTCCTTCTGCATATGAACATCTGACTTTGAGGAGCTACTTAACCCATTCCCACTTGCGTGACTAGGGCTTGTGTGTGTACTCATTTACTTATAGTGGACCATTCTAACTTGGCTCGTCCCCATGATATTTTTACTTTTCAGGTTTTTCCCGTAAAAATTTCTGATATATCTATCTGTCACTTCTATTACATGTGTGTGTGTTGGACTTTCATTCAATGCTAAGACAAAAAATAAATTCTCCGCTGTCACGAATCTTACAACGCACAATAGGTAAAATAATATTCTTTTTGCGATGGCTAAGCAACTTTTTTTTTTGTAGCAGTGACGTCAGTTTTGATGCTCAAATTCTAAAAAACATCAAAAAGGGAAAAAATGCAAATAAAACGACTTTGGCTGAAAATTTTGCAGACTCTTTTAGCAAGAAATCCTGCAAACACTCTTCAAAATCCTTAAATTAAGATGGCATTACCATTATTTATTATCTATTTAAATTTATATTTATTTTGAATACTAATGTATCAATGAATCGTAAGAAGGGATAAAGAGTAAGAAGAAATAGAGAGAGAAAAATATCGTATCAATCATGTATTATTCGTGAAATGATCCCCTTTTATATCGGAGTTATTGTCAAAATTTTGAAAATTAGTCCGAACATTGAACCAATAGAATGAGAGTTTGGTTCAAGTGAATGATTTAATAAATGATATATATATATATATATATATATATATATATATATATATATATATATAAATGACAATAAATTAAATTTACATGCTACTCAATGCATATCTATTTAAATAATTCAATATTAACATGTCATTTTATCAATGCATTAAAACAAGCATTTCATTTTCTTAAAAATTTAAATAGTGATATATGTTTTATGTGATATGGATGATTTTGTTGGTATTAATGAAAAAAATAAATAAAGTTTAGGTGTTAGATATGTAAATAAGTAGAATTTGGTGGTATGTAGGTAAATTGAATTTCTTTATAATATTAACCAACAGTTTTCTTAGAACCGGAGCTGGTGAATTGCCGGTTCAGCCCGGCCCGTTTTTGGGTGGCTTTATGTGGGAAGAGTTTTTTATGTCAATTGGTATCGGTCTTGTGGACGGTTCACGGTCGAACCAGCCGGTCCATTCCAGTTTTCTAAACATTGAATTCTAGTATATTACATGGGTAAGTCTATTCATCCAACTGATTTGTAGTTCGACTCGCTAGGGTTAAGTGGCTTCTGGTCGGTAAGATCAGATCTATCGACAATACTTCGTTGATTTGGGTCCGCCAGTCGATAAGACCCAACTCTTGATCTTTAACATCTGATGAGGAATATTTGGGCGTCTCTAGGATTGTTGGAGAAGCTAGGGATTGCATCTTCCCTTGAACAACTCTCTTGTGGCATTTGACTCAAATGTTCTTTTTGTTTCGTTTCGATCTGAATGACTCGTTCTTGTATCTCCCGATCATTTTTGGTTTTATTGGCTTTGTCTTGGACGACTTCACTCGGCTGGACTAGTGAATGTCATGATCTTCTATCGGTGGGCACTCACTCATCATACTCTTTTCTTCTAGACCTATATGTCTCCTCAGCGCATGAGGGCAAACACATTTTTTATGTATAATTCACAAGTTCATTCTATTAATAATAATTTAATAAAAAAAATATAAACTCGATATACTATGAATAATATTATTTTATCTTTTAATGTGTATTTTTATAGGAATTGCTTGTAGGATTTCAATCCCAACCTTCATTGGTATTAATTGTTGTTATACTGTAAAATTGCAATCGTATAATCCTTGCAAATAAAATGCAAATGCTCATCACAGAAGAATAAATTATTCGAAACGAATTATGTACCAAGCTCTACGTACATAAAGCAGTAATATATTATTGTACACTTGTTTTGGACCCTATAAAATGAAGAAAAATTATTGCATACGGACACCGCATGCAGAGATGCCCGCGGTGATCTACGATCATGATGTATTTTGTTTTTTTTTAAAAAATTTTAAGTGGGCCCACAAAAATACATCTTTCAGTATCGGACACCGCATGTATCTCCGTATGCAATAATTTTTCATAAAATGAAATATACACTAATACAAAATTATACATTTCTGCCTTTTACACATAAATTTATATACGTAAATTTTCTTAGAAAAAATTGCAATCATGCCACACAATTATATAACATCTAAAATATTAGTTTCATAAACATATGCAGACAAGATGCATTTCCCTTTTTAAAAGTTAAAAATTGTAATTTTTTTTATTGTTTTGTTAAAATTTTTATTGTTAAGTTTGTAAACTTGAAATTTTGGATATTGGATATGTTAATACATAAGAATTATGTGTGTAAAGGTATAAGTGCACATTTTCTTGTGTCTGTTTGTGGCAGCTGTAGTCCTTTTAAGAAGTGGCTGTAAAGTTGCTGCAGAAGAAGTAGCTTTTCAAACAGTTGTGCTGGTTATTACAAATTTATTTATTTTTAAAACTTCAGATTATAGCTTTCTGACAGCCAGTACATTTTGCCAACTCATGTTAAAAAAACAATTTTCTGCCGCAAAAATTTCTTAAAAATTGCAAGAAAGTAGTTCAAAAAAAAAAATTATGGCGACGGTTTGAAAAAAAAATTAAATTGAAGAAAGTTGTTGCAAACAGACCCTTAAAAAGATGTTCAATTTAACAAGCAAAAAGCAACTTTGTTGCCTATTTGAGAGGGAAAAAATTTGCGTTAGACGTACGCAGCGCTGCGTACATGATGGAGGTTATATTCGCTTTATATTGGAATTATATTCTCATTATATCCCTTATAATCTGCATGTAACTCCCATGTAACATACATGTAACTTACTGATATGTGAAAGCAAAAGCGTGGAGCTTATGTGTAATTTTAGGTATATTGCAGGTAGGTTATATGAATATTACATCGAGGTTACATGCAATATAGCACAGATATAACATGAATATAATCTCCAATATGTATGCAGTGCTGCGTACTTCTTACGTACACAAATTTTTCTCGTTTGAGAGAGCAATTGAAGATATATATTACATTAATATAAAAACTACTACAGCAAAAATAATATTTACCATCTAAAACATTCGTCAAACAATATTTCTTTCTTTTAAACGGTGTAATTATTATTTGCATGATCATCTCTTTTTACTTTATAATACACTTTTTTTTTTGACAAAATAGTCATCTTTAATCACAGTTTTCTTCATCGCATAAGCACCGGTCCAATTTTTTCAAAAAAAAAAAAAAGAAAAAAAAAAGAGGGAATAAAAATATTTTAATTACATATTAATAAAAAATTAATAATTAATATAGTATAAAATTAAAATTTTGATTGTAATTCTTCATAAAGAAGTGTTCAAAGATGCGTACGCAGAGATGCGCACATTTTAAGCCTTTCACAGGGTACAGCTAGGTTACACTTAGGTTGCATGAAGAATTACAATGTGAGGTATAACCTAAATGTAATCTAGCTGTACCCTACGAAAGACTTAAAATTTATGCATATAAGCGTACACTTTCCGTACACAAATATTTCTCCTCCTTTTGGTTTCTTTGCATCGCCTCGAGAGATTCTTCCCCATTATTATTATTATTATTATTATTATTATTATTATTATTATTATTATTATTATTGACCAACTGCTATAAAAATTGAAACCCTGTAGCTCTTCTCACATGGCTTCGACAAATGTCAACATCTCGAATGCTCTTATGTGATCTGAAGATTGTTTCCTATAGCCGTCCTCCCAAGGTCGCTGTTAAATAAATTTAATTATTTATCTTCCTATTTAAATTAAATATTTCTTTAATGATTTTTGAGCTAAGTCAACCATAATAAGCTTCAATGCTGCATGTTTGTATTTTTTAAAGGAATAATTCTTCCTTCTCTTGTTTTTATGTTCTTGCAACATCTTGTTGTCTTTTTTTCTTTTTTAGGCTAAATTATATTGCTATTAAATAAATAAAATTTATATTAAATTAATTTTAAAATAAACCTAATTAAATATAGTTCAAGATATACTCAAATTTCCTTTCTTCTCCAATAATCAACTGTGTGCAGACAACAGTAACTCCATTGTGTTATTTTAAGACAAAAATGGGATGACAAATGACCAACTCATGTTGCCATTGTCTTTGTTCGTCCCAAAGATTGACACGTCCCAACTTTTTTATGAATGCCAAATAAGTGGATATGTTAATTTTCATATCTTGCAAATTTATTCATTAGAATTTTGTATGAATGTCAGATAGGAGAAGATCTACGATGTAAACAGGACAAGGCGTGTCCAACGAAAGCCTGTCAATTGAAGGTTCGGAGGCCCAATTGTTTAATCGAAAACAATAAGACCGAGATTAATCAAGGCAACTAAGCGGCTAAAAAACTTGAGCAGCTTGACAGGAAGTGAAGTACGAGGGAATCTAAGTCATTCCTCGCGATGGAACCGGGGAAATCTAACACCACCCCATAAGGGTGATTCACCCTCTCCCTCTTAGCATTTCCTTAAATTATATTAATTCTGATGAAAATTTTGTACTATATTTAAAAAGATATATTAAGTTTTATCAAATTTTAAATAACTTTAGTTTGCAAATGAAAAATAAATTTTTTTTGTATATGTAAATATATAAAAAATTGGGTGGCATTATGCCAAAAAATTGCGCATGTAAAGCCGATTTGATGTGGGGAATAAATGAACAAAGACCGGACATGTGCTCTTTAAATACGTATCTCAACTTTTTAGAAGCCAATCTCACGCACGCTAAACCCATCGGCACGCCTGTAAAAGCTGAGCCGATTTTAAAATTAAAAAAAAAATCTTTATAATTTAATTATATTATTTGATTTATTAAATTTGATAAATTATTTTTTTAAGTTGAACACTAGCTTAATTCGAGCAAACGAGTTTGAATCGAGCTAAGCACAAACAAGCACTTCATGAGCCATTTCGAACAAGAGTTGTACACGACAAAAAAAAAAAAAGTTCGAATGAGCTACACACAACTAAGCCTTGGGCTCGCTCGAGCTTGGTTTGTTTACACTCCTAGCTGAGAAAAAATTTAAGTTGTTTGAGATAACCCCGGTTGTAGAATACAACCGACTAGGAGCCTGCTCGAGGCCATAGATAGCCTTTTAAAGCTGACATATGTGCGTGCAGTGTTGACCACCTATGAAGCATTATGGTTGTGTCATGTAGATGATGTCTTCTAGAGCTCCATGAAGAAAGACATTCGATAAATGAAGTTGTTGAACTTCACTTTTGTAATAGAGGACGACAGTTATAAGAATTTGAACAATGAGAAATTTTGGAAAAATGCAATAGATTTCCATGAAATTAAAGCCATATATGTGGTTGAATCCTTGAGGAATTAATAGAGCTTTGTAGCAAGCCATTGAGCCATCTAAGTGACGTTCAGTTTTGTAGGTCCAGCAGTAGCTAAGAATTTGTTGTTGTGTAGGCTGAAGAACACGATTCCATGTTCCTTGTTGTTGAAGAACAATAAATTCTTATGTCCAGGCTTTTCTCCAATAGAAAAGTTCAGGAACATGCTGTAGCATGTGGGATCATCTGAAGGAGCCGTCTGATGGNTTTTAATTTTAAATAGTGATATATGTTTTATGTGATATGGATGATTTTGTTGGTATTAATGGGAAAAAAAAAATAGAGTTTAGGTGTTAGATATGTAAATAAGTAAAATTGGGTGGTATGTTTGTAAATTGAATTTCTTTATATTATGAACCAACAGTTTTCTTAGAACCGGAGCCGGTGAATTGCCGGTTCAGCCCGGTTTTGGGTGGCTTTATGTGGGAGGAGTTTTTTATGTCAATTGGAATCGGTCCTGTGGATGGTTCCCGGTCGAACCAGCCGGTCCATTCCGGTTTTCTAAACATTGAATTCTAGTATATTACATGGGTAAGTCTGTTCATCCAATTGATTTGTAGTTCGACTCGCTAGGGTTAAGTGGCTTCTGGTCGGTAAGATCAGATCTATCGACAATACTTCGTTGATTTGGGTCCGCCAGTCGATAAGACCCAACTCTTGATCTTTAACATCTGATGAGGAATATTTGGGCGTCTCTAGGATTGTTGGAGAAGCTAAGGGATTGCATCTTCCCTTGAACAACTCTCTTGTGGCATTTGACTCAAATGTTCTTTTTGTCTCGTTTCGATCTGAATGACTCGTTCTTGTATCTTCCGATCATTTTTGGTTTTATTGGCTTTGTCTTGGACGACTTCACTCGGTTGGACTAGTGAATGTCATGATCTTCTATCGGTGAGCACTCACTCATCATATTTTTTTCTTCCAGTCCTAAGGGCAGACACATTTTTTATGTATAATTCACAAGTCCATTCTATTAATAATAATTTAATAAAAAAAAATAAACTCGATATACTATGAATAATATTATTTTATCTTTTAATGTGTATTTTTATAGGAATTGCTTGTACGATTTCAATCCCAACCTTCATTGATATTAATTGCTGTTATACTGTAAAGGCATATAATCCTTGCAAATAAAATGCAAATGCTCATCATAGAAGAATAAATTATTCGAAACGAATTATGTACCAAGCTCTGCGTACGGAAAGCAGTAATATATTATTGTACACTTGTTTTGGACCCTATAAAATGAAGAAAAGTTATTGCACAAAGAGATGCATGCGGTGTCTGATTCTGATCGTAAATCGCGGTGATTTACGGTTAGTATATATTTCATTTTTTTTTAAATTTAAGTGGGGCCCACCGAAATACATCTTTCAAGATCAGACATTCTGCATGCAGTGTCCGTATGCAATAATTTTTCATAAAATGAAATATACACTAATACAAAATTATACATTTATGCCCTTTACACATAAAATTATATACGTAAATTTTCTTAGAAAAATTTGCAAACATGCCACACAATTATATAACATCTAAAATATAATATTTACAATTATAACCCCTAGTTCCATAAACATATGCAGACAAGATGCATTTCCCTTTTAAAAAGTTAAAAATTGTAATTTTTTTTTATTGTTTTGTTGAAATTTTTATTGTTAAGTTTGTAAACTTGAAATTTTGGATATTGGATATGTTAATACATAAGAATTATGTGTGTACAGGTATAAGTGCACATTTTCTTGTGTCTGTTTGGGGCAGCTGTAGTTCTTTTAAGAATCAGCTGTAAAGTTGCTATAGAAGAAGTGGTTTTTCAAAGAGTTGTGGTGGTTATTACAAATTTATTTATTTTTAAAACTTCATATTGTAGCTTTCTGACAGTCAGCACACTTTGTCACTCTTGTTAAAAAAATAGTTTTCTGACGCAGAAATTTCTTAAAAATTGCAAGAAAGTAGTTCAAAAAAAATTTATGGCGACGGGTTGAAAAAACTAATAAGTTGAAGAAAGTTGTTGCAAACAGACCCTTAAAAAGAGGTTCAATTTAACAAGCAAAAAACAACTTTGTTGCCTATTTGAGAGGAAAAAAATTTGCGTACATAAGAAGTACGCAGCGCTGCGTACATAATGGAGATTATATTCGCGTTATATTGACATTATATTCACATTATATCTTCTGTAACTTCCATGTAACCTACATGTAACCTACTGATATGTGAAAACAGAAGCGTGGAGCTTATGTGTAATTTCAGGTAGGTTATATGGATGTTACATCAAGGTTACATGCAATATAGTGCGGATATAACATGAATATAATCTCCATTATGTATGCAGCGTTGCGTACGTCTTACGTACATAAATTTTTCTCATTTGAGAAAGCAATTGAAGATATATATTACATTAATATAAAAACTATTACAGCAAAAATAATATTCATCATCTAAAACATTCGTCAAACAATATTTCTTTCTTCTAAACGGTGTAATTATTATTTGCATGATCATCTCTTTTTACTTTCTATTACACTTTTTTTTTTTGACAAAATAGTCATCTTTAATCACAGTTTTCTTCATCGCATAAGCACCGGTCCAATAATTTCAAAAAAAAAAAAAAAGGACTAAAAATATTTTAATTACATATTAATAAAAAAATAATAATTAATATTGTAAAAATTTAAATTTTGATGGTAATTCTCCATAAAGAAGTGTTCAAAGATGCGTACGCAGAGATGCGTACATTTTAAGTCTTTCACAGTGTACAGCTATGTTACACTTAGGTTACAGGAAGAATTACAATATGAGGTATAACCTAAGTGTAACATACATTTACCCTTCGAAAGACTTAAAATTTATACATCTCTGCATATGCTTTCCGTACGTAAATATTTCTCTTCCTCTTGGTTTCTTCTGCATCGCATCGACAGATTCTTCCCCATTATTATTATTATTATTAGTTTTGACCAACTGCTATATAAATTGAAACCCTGTAGCTCTTCTCACATGGCTTCGACAAATGTCAACATCTCGAATGCTCTTATGTGATCTGAAGATTGTTTCCTATAGCCGTCCTCCCAAGGTCGCTGTTAAATAAATTTAATTATTTATCTTCCTATTTAAATTAAATATTTCTTTAATGATTTTTGAGCTAAGTCAACCATAATAAGCTTCAATGCTGCATGTTTGTATTTTTTAAAGGAATAATTCTTCCTTCTCTTGTTTTTATGTTCTTGCAACATCTTGTTGTCTTTTTTTCTTTTTTAGGCTAAATTATATTGCTATTAAATAAATAAAATTTATATTAAATTAATTTTAAAATAAACCTAATTAAATATAGTCAAGATATACTCAATTTGTCTTCCTTCTCAAATAATCAACTGTGTGCAGACAACAGTAACTCCATTGTGTTATTTTAAGGCAAAAAATGGGCTGACAAATGACCAACTCATGTTGCCATTATCTTTATTCGGCCCAAAGATTGACACGTCCCAACTTTTGTATGAATGCCAAAAAAGTGGATATTTTAATTTTCATATCTTGCAAAATTATTCATTAGAATTTTGTATGAATGTCAGATAGGAGAAGATCTGGGATGTAAACAGGACAAGACGTGTCAAATGAAAGCCCGCCAATTGAAGATTCGGAGGCCCAATTGTTTGATCGAAAATAGCAAGACCGAGATTGATCAAGGCAACTAAGCGGCTCGAAAACCTGAGCAGTTTGACAGGAAGTGAAGTACGGGGAATTTAAGTCATTCCTCACGATGGAACCAACCCTAGGCGGGAAATCTAACCTCTTGAGTGCTACAAGTCCCTTGGAGGCATACAACAAGCTCTCAGAACATCATCAAAAGTTAGTAAGACGAGTCTCAACCACCCCCAAGACTAATAAGGGTGATTCATCCTCTCCCTGTTAGCATTTCCTTATTAGGTAAATTATATTAATTCTGATGAAAATTTCGTACTATATTGAAAAAGATATATTAAATTTTATCAAATTTTAAATAACTTTAGTTTGCAAATGAAAAAGAAATTTTTTTTTTGTATATGTAAATACATAAAAAATTGGGTGGTATTATGCCAAAAAATTGCGCATGTAAAGCCGATTTGATGCGGGGAATAAATGAACAAAGACTGGACATGTGCTCTTTAAATACGTATCTCAACTTTTTAGAAGCCAATCTCACGCACGCTAAACCCATCGGCACGCCTGTAAAAGCAGAGCCGATTTTAAAATTAAAAAAAAATCTCTATAATTTAATTATATTATTTGATTTATTAAATTTGATAAATTAATTTATTTAAGTTGAACACTAGCTTAATTCAAGCAAATGAGTTCGAATTGAGCTGAGCACAAACAAGCACTTCATGAGTCATTTCGAACACGAGCTGTACACGACCAAAAAAAAAAGTTCGAATGAGCTACACACGAGCAAGCCTTAGGCTCGCTCAAGCTCGGTTCGTTTACACTCCTAGCTGAGAAAAAATTCAAGTCGTTTGAGATAACCCAAAAGTGTAGAGTACAACTGTCTAAGAGCCCGCTTGAGGCCATAGATAGCCTTTTAAAGCTGGCATATGTGCGTGCAGTGTTGATCTTCTATGAAGCATTATGGTTGTGTCATATAGATGATGTCTTCTAGAGCTCCATGAAGAAAGACATTCGATAAATGAAGTTGCTGAACTTCACTTCTGTAATAGAGGACGACAGTCATAAGAATTTGAACAATGAGAAATTTTGGAAAAAGGTTATAGGTTTCCATGTAATTAAAGCCATGTATGTGGTTGAATCCTTGAGGAATTAATAAAGCTTTGTGGCAAGCCATTGAGCCATCTAAGTGACGTTAAGTTTTGTAGGTCCAGCAGTAGCTAAGAATTTGTTGTTGTGTCGGTTGAAAAACACGATTCCATGTTCCTTGTTGTTGAAGAACAACATTTCTTATGTCTAGGCTTTTCTCCAACAGAAAAGTTCAGGAACATGCTGTAGCATGTGGGATCATCTGAAGGAGCCGTCTGATGGTAGAGATCAAATATTTCTTTTGGTTTTCANGGAGCTTACGTGTTCGATATGTAAATACGTAGGAATTGGGCGGTATGTATGTAAATGCCCATTTTTTATTACTCTTAGTAATTGTCTAAGGGGTTGGACAGTTGTTTGAGAAACCAGTTATGAAAGATATACCATGAACCAAAGGCAACCGGCAAAACAAAACTAAAATTTCAAGTTTATTAGAATAGCACTAATCATAATTACACCATTAGATTAAAGATATATGGACAAGACCTCATATTGGTTTTACATCCACTGTCTAACAAAGAAAAATAAGATGTGATTTTCAGTCACTTGTTAAATAGAGCAAAATAAAAATAAATTTAAAAAATCTCCGACAAACAAGTCATTCGCAACCCACAAAATTATGAATATAAAAAAAAAATTCACCAAACTAAGAATACACAACTTAATGTTCAAAAATATAATTCATAAAAGCAGGGAAATAGATGGTCTGATTCATCTGACTCACTTCCACGTGGTTATTTGCACCATCAACGGGTGGGTAGAGTAAAACACAGCCGAAATAGGGTTACAACTCCACATATAAAANCGTTTTAAGATGATTTACATGCATATCACTTAATTCTAATGTATTTATATATCTAACATCTAAACTTTAATTTTTGCATACATGCCATATAATCTATACATGAAAATGTATATCCATAGTGAGATTTTTGATGTGATATGAAATATTTGAACAGTATAACTATAGTAAGTAGAGCTTACTTGTTTGATATGTAAATACGTAGGAATTGGGCGGTATGTATGTAAATGCCCACTTTTTTTTTACTCTTAGTAATTGTCTAAGGGGTTGGAGAGTTGCTTGAGAAACCAGTTATAAAAGATATACCATGAACCAAAGGCAACCGGCAAAACAAAACAAAAATTTTTAGTTTGTTAGAATAGCAATAATCATAATTACACCATTAGTTTAAAGATATATGCACAAGTCCTCATATTATTTTCAGTCACTTGTCAAATAGAGCAAAATAAAAACAAATTTAAAAAATCACCGACAAACAAGTCATTCGCAACCCACAAAATTATGAATATAAAAAAAAATTTCACCAAACTAAGAATACACAACTTAATGTTCACAAATATAATTCATAAAAGCAGGGAAATAGATGGTCCGATTCATCTGACTCACTTCCACGGGGTTATTTGCACCATCAACGGGTGGGTAGAGTAAAACACAGCCGAAATAGGGTTACAACTCCACATATAAAAATCATCCTTGGTCCCTTTTATAAGTAAAAGAGGATTACGGCATACAAATTAGAAAATTTTCAAATATAGAAAAGATCTTATAATTAGATCTCTTCTAATTAGATTATATAATACATAGTTTCTCATATACAACCATTAGATTTAATACATTTCATAACATAAACAAAATTCATTCAACAAAAAAGCTCATAAACCCTCTAACAGTAAAACATCCAACTCCTGCTATCTTCAACAAAAGAATAAAGAATATTTATCTGACAATAGAGTGAGAGATTAACAAATGAAGGATTATAGTTTATAAATTTCTTCATAAGCCATTCCATGTAATAAAAAAAAAATCCAATAAAAAATTTGCCCAGTTCAACATTATCTCACAAGTGCCTATTTATGTTTGGCTCATTTATAAATCGATCACAAAATTTGTGTTCTTCTTCATCTTATAATGAATAATGCGAACATTAGTTTCTTAATGAGCCAAATACAAACAATAAGCTTTTTCATACCCCTGCGAAGGCCAAAGATTGTTTGGTTGCAAGTAGGATTTAGTAAATCCGTTAAATCCACCCTTCTCGTGGATTTAGCAAATCCGGNCAATTCGAACATTAGTTTCTTAATGAGCCAAATACGAACAATAAGCTTTTTCATAGCCGTGCGAAGGCCACAGATTGTTTGGTTGCAAGTAGGATTTAGTAAATCCGTTAAATCCACCCTTCTCGTGGATTTAGCAAATCCGGATTTAAGTCGAATTGAAGCTAAAATTTGGGACCTTAAATCCGAAATTTAGAAATTCACAGAACTCCTGCATTTTAACGTTTGGCTGGATTTAATAAATCAGGTGATAAAATCCAATTCAAAGAGGCTACGACCCCACAAACTCCACACTAATTGCAAAAGCCTCATCACTCATCTGCTCAGCCAAACCTTCCAAAACCTCATAAATATCAGGAGACACTGGGCTTGACCTGTCTCCCACCACAAAAGGCATGAATCCATTCCCCAAATCAGCCCAAGCACATCCTGGAGCCTTCCTCACCCCCTCATCCCTCATCATCCTCCTAACCTTTGCCAGCTCCCCCCACCAATTTGCCGCAGCATACATGTTCGCAATAAGCACATAATGCCCAGCATTATCTGTCNTATAAATCAGGTGATAAAATCCAATTCAAAGAGGCTACGACCCCAGAAACTCCACACTAATTGCAAAAGCCTCATCACTCATCTGCTCAGCCAAACCTTCCAAAACCTCATAAATATCNTCTTCCTTCTCCAATAATCAACTGTGTGCAGACAAGAGTAACTCCATTGTGTTATTTTAAGACAAAAATGGGCTGACAAATGAGCAACTCATGTTGCCATTATCTTTATTCGTCCCAAAGATTGACACGTCCCAACTTTTGTATGAATGCCAAATAAGTGGATATGTTAATTTTCATATCTTGCAAAATTATTCATTAGAATTTTGTATGAATGTCAGATAGGAGAAGATCTACGATGTAAACAGGAAAAGACGTGTCAAACGAAAGCCTGTCAATTGAAGGTTCGGAGGCCCAATTGTTTAATCGAAAACAATAAGACCGAGATTGATCANTTTTTTTAAAGAAATCTTTATAATTTAATTATATTATTTGATTTATTAAATTTAATAAATTATTTTTTTAAGTTGAACACTAGCTTAATTCGAGCAAACGAGTTTGAATCGAGCTGAGCACAAACAAGCACTTCATGAGCCATTTCGAACAAGAGTTGTACACGACAAAAAAACAAAAAAAAGTTTGAATGAGCTACACACGAGCAAGCCTTAGGCTCGCTCAAGCTTGGTTCGTTTACACTCCTAGCTGAGAAAAAATTCAAGTTGTTTGAGATAACCCGAAAGTGTAGAATACAACCGACTAGGAGCCTGCTCGAGGCCATAGATAGCCTTTTAAAGCTGACATATGTGCGTGCAGTGTTGATCACCTATGAAGCATTATGGTTGTGTCATGTAGATGATGTCTTCTAGAGCTCCATGAAGAAAGACATTCGATAAATGAAGTTGTTGAACTTCACTTTTGTAATAGAGGACGACAGTCATTAGAATTTGAACAATGAGAAATTTTGGAAAAAGGCTATAGCTTTCCATGTAATTAAAGCCATGTATGTGGTTGAATCCTTGAGGAATTAATAGAGCTTTGAAGCAAGCCTTTGAGCCATCTAAGCGACGTTCAGTTTTGTAGGTCCAGCAGTTGCTGAGAATTTGTTGTTGTGTAGATTGAAGAACACCATTCCATGTTCCTTGTTGTTGAAGAACAATAAATTCTTATGTCGTGGCTTTTCTCCAATAGAAAAGTTCAGGAACATGCTGTAGCATGTGGGATCATCTGAAGGAGCCGTCTGATGGTAGAGATCAAATATTTCTCTTGGTTTTCATGTTCATGTTTGAAACCATGAGACCATGGGGTGGTGTAGAATTGGATGTGTAATGGATGATATGAGGTTTGTAGCGGGAGGTGTAGATTATTCTGAGAGTGTTGTTGATGAGATCAGAGTGTTAGAAGTATCAGAAGAATGATTGGGAGTGTTGAATATATTTTTAAATGCTACACTTAATAGCATTATAAATGCTTCGACGCAAATAAGAGCATCCTCAATAAGGATATAAATATGAGTCAAATCAAAGTTTTGTATAAATAGGTTTAAATTTTATTAAAAAAAAAATTAAAATTGACAATTTATGCAATTTATCTAACTTTAAGTCAGTTTAAAGATAAATTTTATATGATACATTATCGAACTTTTGAAGATACTTTACTAGGATTTGTTAGTTGGTGCCACGGAAAGCATGAACATCCAAATACTCTTAGATGATCATATGTTAGTGGGTGATTGTATAGAAGTTGGAAGGGTGATTTCATGAGTGACCTTTGAGGGAAGTTTGTTGAATAAATAAACATATGTAGTTATAGCATCGAGCNAAGTGAAACCCTGTAGCTCTTCTCACATGGCTTCGACAAATGTCAACAACTCGAATGCTCTTATGTGATCGAAAGATTGTTTCCAATAGCCGTCCTTCCAAAGTCGCTGTTAAATAAATTTAATTATTTATCTTCCTATTTAAATTAAATATTTCTTTAATGATTTTTGAGCTAAGTCAACCATAATAAGCTTCAATGCTGCATGTTTGTATTTTTTAAAGGAATAATTCTTCCTTCTCTTGTTTTTATGTTCTTGCAACATCTTGTTGTCTTTTTTTCTTTTTTAGGCTAAATTATATTGCTATTAAATAAAGAAAATTTATATTAAATTAATTTTAAAATAAACCTAATTAAATATAGTCAAGATATACTCAATTTGTCTTCCTTCTCAAATAATCAACTGTGTGCAGACAACAGTAACTCCATTGTGTTATTTTAAGGCAAAAAATGGGCTGACAAATGACCAACTCATGTTGCCATTATCTTTATTCGGCCCAAAGATTGACACGTCCCAACTTTTGTATGAATGCCAAAAAAGTGGATATTTTAATTTTCATATCTTGCAAAATTATTCATTAGAATTTTGTATGAATGTCAGATAGGAGAAGATCTGGGATGTAAACAGGACAAGACGTGTCAAATGAAAGCCCGCCAATTGAAGATTCGGAGGCCCAATTGTTTGATCGAAAATAGCAAGACCGAGATTGATCAAGGCAACTAAGCGGCTCGAAAACCTGAGCAGTTTGACAGGAAGTGAAGTACGGGGAATTTAAGTCATTCCTCACGATGGAACCAACCCTAGGCGGGAAATCTAACCTCTTGAGTGCTACAAGTCCCTTGGAGGCATACAACAAGCTCTCAGAACATCATCAAAAGTTAGTAAGACGAGTCTCAACCACCCCCAAGACTAATAAGGGTGATTCATCCTCTCCCTGTTAGCATTTCCTTATTAGGTAAATTATATTAATTCTGATGAAAATTTCGTACTATATTGAAAAAGATATATTAAATTTTATCAAATTTTAAATAACTTTAGTTTGCAAATGAAAAAGAAATTTTTTTTTTGTATATGTAAATACATAAAAAATTGGGTGGTATTATGCCAAAAAATTGCGCATGTAAAGCCGANCTAAAAAGATATATTAAATTTTATCAAATTTTAAATAACTTTAGTTTGCAAATGAAAAATAAATTTTTTTTTGTATATGTAAATACATAAAAAATTGGGTGGTATTATGCCAAAAAATTGCGCATGTAAAGCCGATTTGATGCGGGGAATAAATGAACAAAGACTGGACATGTGCTCTTTAAATACGTATCTCAACTTTTTAGAAGCCAATCTCACGCACGCTAAACCCATCGGCACGCCTGTAAAAGCAGAGCCGATTTTAAAATTAAAAAAAAATCTCTATAATTTAATTATATTATTTGATTTATTAAATTTGATAAATTAATTTATTTAAGTTGAACACTAGCTTAATTCAAGCAAATGAGTTCGAATTGAGCTGAGCACAAACAAGCACTTCATGAGTCATTTCGAACACGAGCTGTACACGACCAAAAAAAAAAGTTCGAATGAGCTACACACGAGCAAGCCTTAGGCTCGCTCAAGCTCGGTTCGTTTACACTCCTAGCTGAGAAAAAATTCAAGTCGTTTGAGATAACCCAAAAGTGTAGAGTACAACTGTCTAAGAGCCCGCTTGAGGCCATAGATAGCCTTTTAAAGCTGGCATATGTGCGTGCAGTGTTGATCTTCTATGAAGCATTATGGTTGTGTCATATAGATGATGTCTTCTAGAGCTCCATGAAGAAAGACATTCGATAAATGAAGTTGCTGAACTTCACTTCTGTAATAGAGGACGACAGTCATAAGAATTTGAACAATGAGAAATTTTGGAAAAAGGTTATAGGTTTCCATGTAATTAAAGCCATGTATGTGGTTGAATCCTTGAGGAATTAATAAAGCTTTGTGGCAAGCCATTGAGCCATCTAAGTGACGTTAAGTTTTGTAGGTCCAGCAGTAGCTAAGAATTTGTTGTTGTGTCGGTTGAAAAACACGATTCCATGTTCCTTGTTGTTGAAGAACAACATTTCTTATGTCTAGGCTTTTCTCCAACAGAAAAGTTCAGGAACATGCTGTAGCATGTGGGATCATCTGAAGGAGCCGTCTGATGGTAGAGATCAAATATTTCTCTTGGTTTTCATGTTCATGTTTGAAACCATGAGACCATGGGGTGGTGTAGAATTGGATGTGTAATGGATGATATGAGGTTTGTAGCGGGAGGTTAGATTTTTCTGAGAGTGTTGTTGATGAGATCAGAGTGTTAGAAGTATCGGAAGAATGATTGGGAGTGTTGAATATATTTTCTTAAATGCTACAATTAATAGCATTATAAATGCTTCGACGCAAATAAGACTAGACGCTTTCACAAGAAGTTGTAGTATTATTATGAGAATATATATATATATATATATATATATATATATATANGAGTAATATTTGACTTCATAACAGCACAAGATATTATAATAGCAATGCATCAGTAAGAAATAAATTACTTTTAAAAGTGATAGAATCAAACTTTTACCGAAGTGAAAAATCTTCCTGGCAAACCACATAAAGACTTTACAAACATTATAAGGAAGTTTATGGGAGGAAGTGCACAATTGATAAGTAATAGTTATGAATACTACTGTTAGAAGTACAAATAAAGTTGTCAAAAGTATTATTACAATAAGTTAAAATAGTTGGAACAGTGAGAAGTTAAAAATATTTCAAGACAGGTTTTAAGAGAGTCGAATTAAATTATATGGTTTGAAAAAATTTTGATGTGGTATAATATGGCTAGTTGAATTAAAGCATTATCCTAGTAAATTTAAGAAAAATTAAAAATAAATCGTACAAAAGTGAAGAGAGTTACATGTTTAGTTTAAATAAAAAAAATAATAATCAAATATTGTAGAGAGTAGATGCAAGGGTTTAATTAAATTAGAAAAAGCAACAACTGTGATAGAATAAAATACATGAAATTAGAAAAAAGTATATTCAAGAGATTTTTTAAAGAGGAAAATTGAAATTCTATGGTTTAAACAATTTTTTTTTGTGCAAGACAAGATGCTTAGTTGCATGAAAGGATAACCATAGTAGTCTTAGGAGAGCCTACAAATAAGTTTTTCAAACAATAAACGGACCAAGTGGACTGCCAAAACGCAAAATGTTATCAAGGAAATAAAATGTATTTTAAAAAGTGTGAAAAAAAAAACAAATGATGCTTATAACCATAAGAAAGCTAAAAACAAGCAAAGCAAAACATACAATATAAGAGCTAACAAAAATAAAAAAAATGTCCCGCAATATAGATAACGCAAGAGATGGTGAATTTAAAACTTTGATCAAATTACATAAATTAGAAGCAAAGATAGNTAACGGACCAGGTGGACTGTAAAAACGCAAAATGTTATCAAGGAAATAAAATGTATTTTAAAAAGTGTGAAAAAAAAAAACAAATGATGCTTATAACCATAAGAAAGCTAAAATTCTTGCAAAGAAGATAAAAAGCAAAGCAAAACATACAATATAAGAGCTAACAAAAATAAAAAAAAATGTCCTGCAATATAGATAACGCAAGAGATGGTGAATTTAAAACTTTGATCAAATTACATAAATTAGAAGCAAAGATAGNATTTAATCCAATGACAAAGGTGACAAAGTCCACTCCTGACTTGCTCAGTCTCATTTGAGAGACAAATTTCAATGCTTTGACATGATCCCCCTTCTGCAGCAGGCCACCAATAATGGTATTCCATGTCACAGAATTCACTTCAGAGCACCCTTCCATCGCACGCTCGAACAACTCAAATGCTTCTTTCCAAAGACCCCTTGATGCATACCCGGATATAATTGAATTCCATGATACAACATCTCTTTCAGGCATTTCATCAAACAGCTTTCTCGCAACATCCAATTCACCGCATTTCAAATACATGGCGACCAAAGCATTTGTCACAAATAAATTGAAACCAATTCCGCTGCTCTCAATGCTCCGGTGAATCTCTCTGCCAAGCTCCAAGTCACCTGCATCTCCGCAGGCTTTAAGAAGAGATGGATAGGTGAAGCAATCCGGCACAACGCCGAGAGAAAACATTTGGTGGTAAGCGGCCAGTGCCTCGCCGGAGAAGCCAGCTCTGACATAAGCGGAGATGAGCAGCTTCCATGGGAGAGCGTAGGGGGATTCCTTGGCGACGGCAGCGGCAGGAGGGAGGAGACCAGTGGAGAGGTAGAAGGAGGTGAGGAGGCAGAGGAAGGAGATGCGGTGGAAGAGACCGAAGGAGATGGAGAAAGCGTGGAGCTGCTCGCCGGAGGGGATAGATCGGAGATCAGCAGCAGATGCGAGGAGAAGGTGGGTGGGGTGGAAAAGGAGATGGGAGGAGGGGGAATGGAGGCGGAGCAGAGAGAAGGCGGCGAAGGCTTCGGGGAGGCGGCGGAGGGAGGCGAGTGTGGTGATGGATTCGATTAGAGGAGACAAGGTAGTGTCTTTGGTGAGGCGAGGGGAGTGGGCGAGGGCTGCGGTAGAATGGGGGAGGAGAGAGAGAAGGTTTGGTTTGTTTATGCATGGGACAAGGAAGCGAGTTGGCGGGGTAAAGAACAGTTTTGAAATGAGGCCACCAGAAGGCATCTAAGGGAGGAGGTCCTCCTCAGTTACTCTAAACCAACTAGTCCCATATTCCCATTACCTGAACTTATCTACTAACAGTGCTCTAAAAAAAGCCATCACTTTGAATTCAGTTCTTTTAAATAAATCATGTTCGAATCATTTCTTAAGTGAACGACTTATAAATAAAATAAATTTTATAAGTTTGAGTTACAAATGGCCAAATAATTCTTGAAAATTTTATATTACCACTGCTCAAAATATTAAATATTTCATTTTTATCATCCAAATTTTAAATATAATATTTTCGCCACCTAAAACTTTACATATAACAGTTTAACCACTCAAAACTTTCATTAGTGAATAATCGATGGTGGGTTTAATAAAAAAAATGATTANCATTACCACTACTCAAAATATTAAATATTTCATTTTAATCATCCAAATTTTAAATATAATATTTTCGCCACCTAGAACTTTAAATATAACAGTTTAACCACTCAAAACTTTCATTAGTGAATAATCGATGGTGGGTTTAATAAAAAAAATGATTAAAATATTATATTTAAAATTTGGATGGTTAAAATGAAAATAGTCAATAAATAAATTATATATATATATATATAACTTTAAATCAACAATCTGTTTTATCATGTGATTTTATATTTTTTATTATATATAATGATTCAAGACAGTTGTGCAAAGTATGATGCCCCTATATTTTCACCATTTATTAATATTTTTTTATTTGGGACATTTAAATACACATCTCGATTCCTACATTTTTACATATCTAATACAAATTTTACCGTTTACAATTATACCACATAAAAAATATCACTATTTTAACTTATTGAAAAAGAAATAAAAAAATAAAATATACATTTTCAATGCGACATATATGTTAAAAGGGCACTTAAAGTGTCAGACATGCACGTACATGTAATTAAGTTGTGTGCATGTAACTCTTACTTCTTATTTTTTATCATAAGCTATCTTCATTTTTAAATCACATATAAAAGATATCACTGATAGAATTTTAATTTACATTAATTATATTTTTTTGTATATATAATTTGATATAATTTCTTGAAAGTATGATCCTTGCAGAACTTCAGTGAAAATGTTGACATTAAGCCATCTGCACCATAAACTAATTATGAATCCATATAAATCATATTAACATGGGGTGATTTAGACTTGTCAGCCAAATAGGAATTACAGTGTTGTAAGATACTAAATCCTTCAAATCAACCGACCAAAGAAAAAACTCCTAATGATATACTGAAGAAAAAGGTAAAGACAAGGACATACAAAAGAATGCATGTTCGGAACAAAGCTTGTCGATAATTTACAAAATTACCCAAATCCAATCAAATTCTTATTATATTGTTTTTGGAAGTTGTATAAACATACCACAATTTAATTCCAGCCAGATTCCATAGCATTTGTGGTAAATTAAGCTTGAAATGGATCAATATAAAATTTAGCATTACTTCTGGGTGTAATTTACATGCATACCACAAATTTTAAATGCTTGCATATCTAACACCTAAATTTTAATATTTTAATTTATAAAACTTGTATTTGACTGTTTAAAAAGTTACTAGAAATAATATTTTTATATGATATTAGAGATTTGGATGCCATGCACGTAAAGATGAAAATTCAGGCAACAGTTATGTAAAGATATCATTAAGTGGGTGGCATGCATGCATGCATGTGCCCCTTCTTAGTTTTAAATGACCACGCACTGATTTGTTTGCTTATAGAGATCTAAAAGGATGAGAAATAGTTCATTCCAATTGGAAAAACAACCAGAAAAAAACAGAAAATGTGGACTTTCCAATCTGAAACATAAAAGTTTAAGGAAAACAAAAACAAAACAAAAAAATAGACATGATAAAT
>JXCR01094243.1:262784-300357 GCA_002079205.1 Phalaenopsis hybrid cultivar
TTTAACCACTCAAAACTTTCATTAGTGAATAATCGATGGTGGGTTTAATAAAAAAAATGATTAAAATATTATATTTAAAATTTGGATGGTTAAAATGAAAATAGTCAATAAATAAATTATATATATATATATATAACTTTAAATCAACAATTTGTGTTATCATGTGATTTTATATTTTTTATTATATATAATGATTCAAGACAATTGTGCAAAGAATGATGCCCCTATATTTTCACCATTTATTATTATTATTTTTTTAATTTGGGACATTTACGTACACATCTCGATTCCTACATTTTTACATATCTAATACAAACTTTACCATTTATACTTATACCACATCAAAAATATCATTATTTTAACTAATTGAAAAAGAAATAAAAAAAATATATACATTTTCAATGCAACATATATGTTAAAAAGGCACTTAAAGTGTCAGACATGTACTTACATGGAATTAAGTGGTGTGCATGTAACTCTTCTTATTTTTTATCATAAGCTATCTTCATTTTTAAATCACATATAAAAGATATCACTGATAGAATTTTAATTTACATAAATTATATTTTTTTGTGTATATAATTTGATATAATTTCTTGAAAGTATGATCCTTGCAGAACTTCAGTGAAAATGCTGGCATTAAACCATCTGCACCATAAAGTAATTATGATTCCATATAAATCATATTAACATGGGGTGATTTAGACTTGTCAGCCAAATAGGAATTACAGTGTTGTAAGATACTAAATCCTTCAAATCAACCGAACAAAGAGAGAACCCCTAACGATATACTGAAGAAAAAGGCAAGGCAAGGACATACAAAAGAATGCATGTTCGGAACAAAGCTTGTTGATAATTTACAAAATTACCCAAATGCAATCAAATTCTTATTATACTGTTTTTTGAAGTTTTATATACATACCACAATTTAATTCCAGCCAGATTCCATAGCATTTGTGGTAAATTAAACTGAAAATGGATCAATATAAAATTTAGCATTACTTCGGGGTGTAATTTACATGAATACCACAAATTTCAAAATGCTTGCATATCTAACACCTAAATTTTAATATTTTAATTTATAAAACTTGTATTTCACTGTTTTAAAAAGTTACTAAAAATAATATTTTTATATGATATTAGAGATTTGGATGCCATGCACGTAAAGATGAAAATTCAGGCAACAGTTANAAGCTTTCATTTAAAATAATGGACGGTTACCATATATAACACCTAAATGTTACTTTTTACATTTATACCACCCAAACCTTTCATATTTTTAATTTCTTAAAAGTAAAATACACTTTTTTTACGACTACGAAAGGTGGCATGTATGTAAATATTGATGTTTAGGTGTTAAATATGTAATTACATAGAAATTCAGTGGTATGTATGTTAATATTTAATAATAATAATAATAATAATAATAAATCATTAGGAAAAAAAAGAATAGTAACAGTACTCAAGCGATGGCGAAAAATGGATGGCAATAGCATCCTCAATAAAGATATAAATATGAGTCAAATCAAAGTTTTGTATAAATAGGTTAAAATTTTATAAAAAAAAAATTAAAATTGACAATTTATGCAATTTAGCTAACTTTAAGTCAATTTAAAGGTAAATTTTATATGATACATTATCGAACTTTTGAAGATACTTTACTAGGAGTTGTTAGTTGGTGCCATGGAAAACATGAACATCCAAATACTCTTAGATGATCATATGTTGGGGGGGGTGATTGTATAGAAGTTGGGGGGGTGATTTCATGAGTGACCTTTGAGGGAAGTTTGTTGAATAAATAAACATATGTAGTTATAGAATTGAGCCATAAGGTGGGATGTAGTAGTGTTGCAAACAATAAGGCTCGGGTAGTCTCAACCACCTCATTTTGTTCGGGGATATAGGGGCAGCTGAGTTGATGAAAAATATCACGAGAATTGAGATAAGATTTGAAATTATTAGAGGTGAACTCCCCACCTCCATCAGACCTGAACATTTGGATTGGTTTATTAAATTGAGTGATAATTCAATAAATTGGTGCATGTATATCTTGCTCATTACACCTGTGAGATTTGCATTGTCCCATGCCTCCAACCTATAAAGAAATTAGAGTTCTAATTTCAAGCATGAAGGATGAGGCAGCATGTAATCATTCCCACACAACTTCTTTTTAAGATGATTTACATGCATATCACTTAATTCTAATGTATTTATATATCTAACTTCTAAACTTTAATTTTTGCATACATGCCATATAATCTATACATGAAAATGTATATCCATAGTGAGATTTTTGATGTGATATGAAATATTTGAGCAGTATAACTATAGTAAGTAGAGCTTAGGTGTTTGATATGTAAATACGTAGGATGGCAATAATCATGATTACACCATTAGTTTAAAGATATATGCACAAGACCTCATATTATTGTTACATCCACTGTCTAACAAAGAAAAATAAGATGTGATTTTCAGTCACTTGTCAAATATAGCAAAATAAAAACAAATTTAAAAAATCACCGACAAACAAGTCATTCGCAACCCACAAAATTATGAATATAAAAAAAAAAATTTCACCAAATTAAGAATACACAACTTAATGTTCACAAATATAATTCATAGAAGCAGGGAAATAGATGGTCCGATTCATCTGACTCACTTTCACAGGGTTATTTGCACCATCTACGGGTGGGTAGAGTAAAACTCGAGTAGAGTAAAACTCAGCCGAAATAGGGTTACAACTCCACATATAAAAATCATCCTTAATCCCTTTTATAAGTAAAAGAGGATTAGGGCATACAAATTAGAAGATTTTTAAATATAGAAAAGATCTTATAATTAGATCTCTTCTAATTAGATTATATAATACATAGTTTCTAATATACAACCATTAGATTTAATACATTTCATAAAATAAACTAAATTAATTCAACAAGAAAGCTCATAAACCCTCTACCAGTAAAACATCCAACTCCTGATATCTTCAACAAAAGAATAAAGAATATTTATCTGACAATAGAGTGAAAAGATTAACAAATGAAGGATTATAATTTATAAATTTCTTCATAAGCCATTCCATGTAATAAAAAAAATCCAATCAACGATTCGCCTAGTTCAACATTATCTCACAAGTGCTATTTATGTTTGGCTCATTTATAAATCGATCGCAAAATTTGTGTTCTTCTTCATCTTATAATGAACAATTCGAACATTAATTTCTTAATGAGCCAAATACGAATAATAAGCTTTTTCATAGCCCTGCGAAGGCCAAAGATTGTTTGGTTGCAAGAATTTAGTAAATCTGTTAAATCCACCCTTCTCGTGGATTTAGCACCCTTATCGTGGATTTAGCAAGTCCGGATTTAAGTCGAATTGAAGCTAAAATTTGGGACCTTAAATCCGAAATTTAGAAATTCACAGAACTCCTGCATTTAACGTTTGGCTGGATTTAATAAATCAGGTGATAAAATCCAATTCAAAGAGGCTACAACCCCACAAACTCCACACTAATTGCAAAAGCCTCATCACTCATCTGCTCAGCCAAACCTTCCAAAACCTCATAAATATCAGGAGACACTGGGCTTGACCTGTCTCCCACCACAAAAGGCATGAACCCATTCCCCAAATCAGCCCAAGCACATCCTGGAGCCTTCCTCACCCCCTCATCCCTCATCAACCTCCTAACCTTCGCCAGCTCCCCCCACCAATTTGCCGCAGCATACATGTTCGCAATAAGCACATAATGCCCAGCATTATCTGTCTTCATCTCCAACAGCCTCATTGCAGCCTTTGCCCCTATCTCAGTATTTCTGTAAACCTGACAAGCTCCAACTAAAGCAGACCACATTGCAGAAGTCGGTCGAAAGGGAACTTTGTTTATCACCTCCTCTGCCTTCTCCAAAAGACCAGCTCTGGCATACAAATCCACCATACAAGAGAAATGCTCCATCTTTGGCTTAATGCCAAAGGTGCTTTCCATCTTGTTAAACAGTGTTTCACCTCTTGAAACCAGTCTAGAGTGGCTGCATGCAGTGAGCACCGCCACCATGCTGACGTGATCCGGTTTGATCCCACAACTGATCATCTCATCGAAAAGCTGAACTGCCGTTGAACCCTCCCCTTGCATTCCATAACCAGCTATGAGTGAGGTGTATGAGACTTCATCATGATCAGCCATGGCATCGAAAACTCTCCGAGCTGCAGAGATTCTTCCTGACTTCGAGTACATGTCGACAAGAGAGTTCCACAGAAGGCGGTGTCCTCCGAATTCGTGCTTGGCGATGTAACAGTGGAGCTCACGACCGTGCTGAAGATTAGCAACCCGCGCACAGAGGGCGAGAATTGTGACAACGGTTACGTAATTCGGCTGAAGACCCGAATGCAATATTTTCCGGAACAAAAGAGAAGCCTCCTCTGCTCTGTCCTCAATCGCAAAGCCAGCAAGCATGGCGTTCCATGTGATCAAGCTTGGATTTTTAATCATTTGAAGCAGAAGATGAGCAGTTCCGATGTCTCTGCATCGCGAGTACATTGTTATCAGAGCGTTCCTCACGCTCTCAAGATCATCACAAACCAAGCGGACTGCGAGCCCGTGAATCTCCTTCCCCAATCTCAGCATCCCAATTCGAGAGCAAGCGTTTAATCCAATAACAAAGGTGACGAAGTCCACCCCTGACTTGCTCAGTCTCATTTGAGAGACAAATTTCAATGCTTTGACATGATCCCCCTTCTGCAGCAGGCCACCAATAATGGTATTCCATGTCACAGAATTCACTTCAGAGCACCCTTCCATCGCACGCTCGAACAACTCAAATGCTTCTTTCCAAAGACCCCTTGATGCATACCCGGATATAATTGAATTCCATGATACAACATCTCTTTCAGGCATTTCATCAAACAGCTTTCTCGCAACATCCAATTCACCGCATTTCAAATACATGGCGACCAAAGCATTCGTCACAAATAAATTGAAACCGATTCCGCTGCTCTCAATGCTTCGGTGAATCTCTCTGCCAAGCTCCAAGTCACCTGCATCTCCACAGGCTTTAAGAAGAGATGGATAGGTGAAGCAATCCGGCACAACGCCGAGAGAAAACATTTGTTGGTAGGCGGCCAGAGCATCGCCGGAGAAGCCAGCTCTGACATAAGCGNACATTTCAAATACATGGCGACCAAAGCATTCGTCACGAATAAATTGAAACCGATTCCGCTGCTTTCAATGCTCCGGTGAATCTCTCTGCCAAGCTCCAAGTCACCTGCATCTCCGCAGGCTTTAAGAAGAGATGGATAGGTGAAGCAATCTGGCACAACGCCGAGAGAAAACATTTGGTGGTAGGAGGCCAGAGCCTCGCCGGAGAAGCCAGCTCTGACATAAGCGGAGATGAGCAGCTTCCATGGGAGGGCGTAGGGGGATTCCTCGGCGACGGCAGCGGCAGGAGGGAGGAGACCGGTGGAGAGGTAGAAGGAGGTGAGGAGGCAGAGGAAGGAGATGCGGTGGAAGAGACCGCAGGAGATGGAAAAAGCGTGGAGCTGCTCGCCTGAGGGGATAGAGCGGAGATCAGCAGCAGATGCGAGGAGAAGGTGGGTGGGGTGGAAGAGGAGATGGGAGGAAGGGGAATGGAGGCGGAGGAGAGAGNAGGGATAGAGCGGAGATCAGCGGCAGATGCGAGGAGAAGGTGGGTGGGGTGGAAGAGGAGATGGGAGGAAGGGGAATGGAGGCGGAGGAGAGAGAAGGCGGCGAAGGCTTCGGGGAGGCGGCGGAGGGAGGCGAGTGTGGTGATGGATTCGATTAGAGGAGACAAGGTGGTGTCTTTGGTGAGGCGAGGGGAGTGGGCGAGGGCTGCGGTAGAATGGGGGAGGAGAGACAGAAGGTTTGGTTTGTTTATCCATGGGACAAGGAAGCGAGTTGGCGGGGAAAAGAGGGGTTTTGAAATGAGGCCACCAGAAGGCATCTAAGGGAGGAGATCCTCCTCAATTACTCTAAACCAATTAGTCCCATATTCCCATTCCCTGAACTTATCTACTAACAGTGCTCTCAAAAAAGCTATCACTTTGAATTCAGTTCTTCTAGATAAATCATGTTCGAATCATTTGTTAAGTGAACGACTTATATATAAAATAAATTTTATAAGTTTGAATTACAAATGGCCAAATAATTCTTGAAAATTTTACATTACCACCACTCAAAATATTAAATATTTCATTTTAATCATCCAAATTTTAAATATAATATTTTCGCCACCCAAAATGTTAAATATAATATTTTAATCACTCAAAATTTTCTCTCAAAACTTTCATTAGTGAATAATCGATGATGGGTTTAATAAAAAAATGATTTAAATATTATATTTAAAATTTGGATGGTTAAAATGAAAATATTCAATAAATAAATTATATATATATATATATAACTTTAAATCAACAGTTTGTGTTATCATGTGATTTTATATTTTTTATTATATACAAATGATTCAAGACAATTGTGCACATTACGATGCCCCTATATTTTCACCATTTATTATTTTTTTATTTGGGACATTTACGTACACATCTCAATTCCTACACTTTTACATTTCTAATACAAAGTTTATCATTTACAATTATACCACATCAAAAATATTTGTTGAAAAAGAAATAAAAAATAAAATATACATTTTCAACGTGGCATATATGTTAAAAAGGCACTTAAAGTGTCAGACATGTACTTACATTGAATTAAGTGGCGTGCATGTAAACCTTACCTCTTATTTTTTATCATAAGCTATCTTCATTTACAAAGATATCACTGATAAAATTTTAATTTACATAAATTATATTTTTTAGTGTATATAATTTGATATAATTTCTTGAAAGTATGATCCTTGCAGAACTTCAGTGAAAAGGTTGACATTAAACCATCTACAGCATAACGTAATTATGAATCCATATAAATCATATTAACATGGGGTGATTTAGACTTGTCAGCCAAATAGGACTTATAGTGTTGTAAGATACTAAATCCTTCAAATCAACCGAACAAGGAAAAAGCCCTAATGATATACTGAAGAAAAAGGCAAGGCAAGGACATACAAAAGAAAGCATGTTCGGAACAAAGCTTATTGATAATTTACAAAATTACCCAAATGCAATCAAATTCTTATTATATTGTTTTTGGAAGTTTTATATGCATACCACAATTTAATTCCAGCCAGATTCCATAGCATTTGTGGCAAATTAAACTTGAAATGGATCAATGTAAAATTTAGCATTACTTCTTGGTGTAATTTACATGCATACCACAAATTTTAAATGCTTGCATATCTAACACCCAAATTTCAATATTTTAATTTATAAAACTTGTATTTCACTGTTTAAAAAGTTACTATTTATATGATATTAGAGATTTGGATGCCATGCACGTAAAGATGAAAATTCAGGCAACAGTTATGTAAAGATATCATAAGTGGGTGGCATGCATGCATGTGCCCCTTCTTAGTTTTAAATGACCACGCACTGATTTGTTTGCTTATAGGGATCTAAAAGGATAAGAATTACATTTGGAAAAACAACCAGAAAAAAAAACTGAAAATGTGGACTCCAATCTGCAACATAAAAGTTTAAGGAAAACAAGAAAATAGACATGATAAATACTCCTATTGGCATCTATGGTATTTTTTTATTTTCATTTTTTTTTTGGGTGGAGCTTGGTGAGCGCTCGAACTTGACACTCGTTGAGATTTTCTATTTTGTTTTCAACTAATGCACTACAGGTCCGAGCGAATATACTGCAGAGTTACTTGCGCCCAGTGGAACCAATGCGCGGTTTTCCCTTCACCTCAGATTCCTGTTTCATAATATAATGATCGTAGATTGTTTCAATAAGCATCCAAAGTACAATAAAATTTGTTATGGGATATCATTAGAGAAGAATATTTATCAATGTAGAGAAAAATTAGATATAAGAGCCAATATAAAATCATACAGACCTGCGGAGAATGGAGATAGATGTATGTCTTGGCTGTTGCAGGATTATAATTTTCTGCACCCTTGCTCCAGTCATAACAGACCTGCATGGTTTCAAGGTACTATTATATTCAGCATTCAGAGAACTTTGGAACACAAGGCTGCAGAAAGAACTTTCAATTTTAGGGCTTCAGTCATTCTGTTCAATTAAAAGTAACGTATAAGGCTGGTGATAGGAGTGGAGCGGGATAAAGAAATATTAAAAAAGTGATATTTGACTTCATAACAGCACAAGATATTATAATAGCAATGCATCACTAAGAAAAAGAAATAAATTACTTTTAAAAGTGATAGAATCAAACTTTTACCAAAGGGAAAAATCTTCCTGGCAAACCACATAAAGACTTTACAAACATTATAAGGAAGTTTATGGGAGGAAGTGCACAATTGATAAGTAATAGTTATGAATACTACTGTTAGAAGTACAAATAAAGTTGTCAAAAGTATTATTACAATAAGTTAAAATAGTTGGAACAGTGAGAAGTTAAAAATATTTCAAGACAGGTTTTAAGAGAGTCGAATTAAATTATATGGTTTGAAAAAATTTTGATGTGGCATAATATGGCTAGTTGAATGAAAAGCATTGTCCTAGTAAATTTAAGAAAAATTAAAAATAAATCGTACAAAAGTGAAGAGAGTTACATGTTTAGTTTAAATAAAAAAATAATAATCAAACATTGTAGAGAGTAGTGCAAGGGTTTAATGAAATTAGAAAAAGCAACAACTGTGATAGAATAAAATACATGAAATTAGAAAAAAGTATATTCAAGAGATTTTTTAAAGAGGAAAATTGAAATTCTATGGTTTAAACAATTTTTTTGTGCAAGACAAGATGCTTAGTTGCATGAAAAGATAACCATAGTAGTCTTAGGAGAGCCCACAAATTAGTTTCTCAAAAAATAAACGGACCAAGTGGACTGTCAAAACGCAAAATGTTATCAAGGAAATAAAATGTATTTTAAAAAGTGTGAAAAAACACAAATTATGCTTATAACCATAAGAAAAATAAAATTCTTGCAAAGAAGATAACAGGCAAAGCAAAACATACAATATAACAGCTAACAAAAATAAAAAAAATGTCCCGCAATATAGATAAGGCAGATGGTGAATTTAAAACTTTGATCAAATTACATGAATTAGAAGCAAAGATAGTTATTTTTTGGGTTAAATAGCAAGATATGAGACAGATGATGTTATTTTGCAAAACTTTTAAAGGTGAATCATTTTAAAAATGTCATAATCAAAATCATAAAATTATAGATTGATTAAAAAGGTAAAATTGAATTAACTCTAAAGAAGGTGCCTTGAAGCAAATGCTTCAACATAGATTCGAACCTCTTTTAAGATTTAGAGAGAAGTTGGAGATTTTAGAATAATTTGTTTACCAAGTATTTTCAATAAAATCATAAAAATTAAATGGCTGTCAAATAAGTGCAGATGTAAAATTGTGATATTTGAATTTAAGAATAAAGAAAATATTTAGATTTTTTATTATTAAACTAGAGAGTTGGATAAAGAAGTTATTGTGTGTGTGGTGAAACAAACATCAATATTGCAGAACAGATTTGAATTTATATCATGAATATCCACCATATCAATAATCTGTGTGTGAAGAAAATTAANGCTGTAAACAGTACATAGCTGCATACGAAGCAGTATATACTGAGGGATCAAGATAGATATCACGAATATCATGCATGAAAGAAACAAAAAGATTGAGCCATTTTTCTAAATCTCACCTAAGATGTCTAGGTGAGTCCCTTGAGAGACCAAATGAGGTAATAATACCAATCAAAATATAGGGTAGGGGTAATAAATCCAAGTTTCCATGAAGAGAGAGAGAGAGAGTTCCTCCATGTGCACATGTAGGTTTGGTATGAGTTGATTTCTCAAACTATAGGAGAGAATCACAATTTGTGAAGTCGTCTTAAAAGATGCTCTTTTTGTATCTTCTGGTACAAGTATCTCTATCATTCAACTTTCCCTCTCATCAGATCCCAGTAAAAAGAATTAAAAAAACTGAACTCAATTTAACTCTTGAACTCAAAAATCACTCCTTAGGTCTCAAATAAGTTGACCCCAAATTGGAAATGTAACAAGTTTCTGTTTGGAAGTTTAATATGAAAGCAAACTTCGGAAGCCGAACTTAGCAGTTGGCTCAAAATTTCTCCCGCACTGTACCTATCATCATTACCTATCATCATATAGTATTCTGAAGGTCCTGTACTAAGCTACTAATCATCCTCAGTTAGCTTATACCTGAGAATCACTCCAATAGAAAAGAACCAAAATCTATAAGCNAACTGTACCTATCATCATTACCTATCATCATATAGTATTCTGAAGGTCCTGTACCAAGCTACTAATCATCCTCAGTTAGCTTATACCTGAGAATCACTCCAATAGAAAAGAACCAAAATCTATAAGCAATAGAACACACTAAAAAGCAATAAATTCCAATTAACAAACTAAAAACCCATTTTTTTTTTTACAAGCAAAGCAACAGGAACTAGTCAATTTCTTTGCACAATGGTGACTCCAAAAAAAAGGGANACAAGCAAAGCAACAGGAACTAGTCAATTTCTTTGCACAATGGTGACTCCAAAAAAAAGGGACTCCAAAAAAGAAGGATTAGTCATTGCAGTGCAAAAATTCCACGAACTCTCATCCATCAAAATCATATTCTCCTTGAACTTGAATAAAACCATAAAAATCATCAAATGAAATCTCTGGAAGAGCTGCTTCCCCTTCCAAAAACTGCAGAACTTGTCTCATACAAGGTCCCGCCCCTGGCGACGGCATGCGAGAGCTACATGAGTGCAGAAGCAGGAGATGCGGGTAAAACGTGGTGCTGGGAGACGGTGAAGGAAAGCTGGTGCTGGTAGATACGGAATAGTGGGTGCTGGGAGGCAGACAGCATAGGTGCTGTGCGGGAAGAAAAATTCCTGCTTACAAAATGCTGCTGCATTGGTATAGAGCGGGAAGAAATTTTCCTGCCCAGTGTTTTGCAAGCAAATTTTTAGGGGACCGACCCCCTAACTCCACCAGTGGGTGGAAGGGAGGGATTTAAAGGCAACAGAACAACAAGAGGAGCATTTTCCATGGGTGAGACATGGGTAATTTTGAGTAATACGTACTGGATTAAGTGATACATGAACGTAATAGATTTGGATATCTCGAATCAATCACAAAAGAATAATTATGTAAATGATGATAAAGCTTATAGAATTANAATGGGTAATTTTGAGTAATACGTACTGGATTAAGTGATACATGAGCATAATAGATTTGGATATCTCGAATCAATCACAAAAGAATAATTATGTAAATGATGATAAAGCTTATAGAATTAAAATATTGGATGGTTACAATTTATAGATTTGGATATCTCGTAATACATTTGGATAGCCTCAGCACTACTCCTTGCAACCACATTATGTTTCTCACTTCGCCATATAACCAGGTTTTCCCACACATAGGTGCGGTGTCCAAAAGGTGATCTATCAATAACTAAGTCTGCCCAATCTGTATCAGTGTATATCTCTATGCTCTTTTGTATAGTTTTCTCAAAGGGTAAGTGATATAAGAACTAGTTCAAAACAATGAAAACGAAAGCAAACTTTATTAAGCAAATAAGTTAGGGTTACAAATACGACTCAACCGAAATAAAACACAGCAACTTCAATTCCGGCTAGAGTCGGAAAAGAAGACCTGAGGGCGATGTTGGTGTCGGCGAGGTGCTTGTGGAGTAGTAGTGGTAGGGAAAAGGTGGAATAGGCGGGGGAAGGTGAGGATGAAGGTGACCGGTAGCTGGGTATGAGGGGAAAGAGATAGGAGGCCCATGGTGGGGTTCGGGAGAGGATGGATGAGGATGGGGATCNCATTATGTTTATCACTTCGCCATATAACCAGGTTTTCCCACACACAGGTGCGGTATCCAAAAGGTGATCTATCAATAACTAAGTCTGCCCAATCTGTATCAGTGTATATCTCTATGCTCTTTTGTATAGTTTTCTCAAAGGGTAAGTGATACAAGAACTAGTTCAAAACAATGAAAAAAAAAGCAAACTTTATTAAGCAAATAAGTTAGGGTTACAAATACGACTCAACCGAAACAAAAAACAGCAACTTCAATTCCGGCTAGAGTCGGAAAAGAAGACCTGAGAGCGATGTTGGTGTCGGCGAGGTGCTTGCGGAGTAGTAGTGGTAGGGAAAAGGTGGAATAGGCGGGGGAAGGTGAGGATAAAGGTGACCGGTAGCTGGGTATGAGGGGAAAGAGATAGGAGGCCCATGGTGGGGCTCGGGAGAGGATGGGNCTGAGAGGAGACAAGATAGTTGGCGGCTATGAGAGCCGAAGGAGAAATGATAAGGAGAGAAATAAGGGAGGATACATCACCACTTCGGAGAAGGATACAGCTGAAGCACAACCCGTTCTCAGAAACAACCCTTGCAAGTAAAAATAGAAACATTTGCATAAATCTGAAATAACTCACACAAAATATAAACCTAATTCCAGTAACAAGCACATAAATAACTCCTATTAGGCAGGAAACAGGAAAGGAGAAGAAAAAAGAAAGAAAAAGAAGGCAAGAAGGGGTTGGCGACATTTTCGCCCCTTCAAAGGGCCGTTCCTGTTCGATCCTTAGGAATCGGGACCAGCCTTCTCCTACATGTTGTGCATGCTCGGCCCCGTAAGAATCGGGACCGGCCTCCTCAAACCAAGCTCGCTTTGTTCCCCTGCCAGTTGGTTCAACCGGTTGGCCTTAGCCTCGCATTAGTAAGACCTTACTTGGAGGGGCCAATCAAGATTAGATGCAAGTACATAAGGACCCTTACAGAGTTCAATTGTACGAATGGAGTGAAAGTATCTAAATAATCAATGTCATATGACTAATTAAATCCCTTAGCAATCAGTTGAGCCTTGCATCCTTCTAAAAAGTCGTCATAATTATATTTTATTGTAAACACTCATTTGCATCTAACAATTATCTTTCCTCTAGTTAGATCTACTAATTCAAATAATTCATTTTTTTCAAGGGCTTTCATCTCCTTGAAAACAACCTCCTTCCACATAAGGACTTTCAAAAAATCCTACACAGTACTAACAATCTTCATATGTGATAACTGTGAGGTAAAAGCACGCAAAGTGAGTAAGAGGTTTTCATATAACACATACAAGGATAGTGAATATTGGGTGTAAGACATTTCCCCAACGGAAAGGCTAGACTCATTAGACTCGGGATTTGAATTAAGCTCAAATTCAAGATCAGAAGACTTAGATTTCTAAAATGAAGTGAATTGAATATGGGCTAAAGGATTAGTGAGAACAATAATTGGGTTTGCGGATTTTGTGCAGTGCAAAAGATTTGTAGAACATTTTTTTAGTTATCCTCTGCAACAAGTAGACAATATCAAATGATATTACTATCGTAGTTCTTATTCACATTTCTTCTTTGTCATGAACATCATGAAATGATTTTGTAGGAATTTCAAAATCTAAAACACTCGGCGTTCTCTCTCATGATATAATATTGTTTGGGTTTTCAGGTTGAACAATCAAAGTTGGAAAAAAACTATATTTTGAGAGCCTTCAGTTTGAAGAAAATCCTTAAACACAATAGACAAATCTTTGTTTGTTCCCCACTAAAAGATGCGGTGAAAAAAATGTTATAACTCAAAAAAGTTGACGTTCATGTTAAAATTGGGATCAAAGTAATCATACCCCTTTTGATTATGAGCGTAACTAAGAAACACGTTTTTTTTTTTGCTCGGGATTCAAATTTTCCTTGATTATGGATGTGAACAAAAACAATACACCCAAATATCTTCAGAGATTGAAAAGATGAGTCAATTCTTCGAAAAGAATTTTTAAAAAACATCAAAAAGTGTTTCAAATTTAAAACCTTATTGAGTGTTCTATTTATGAGAAATATAGTAGTAAAAATGGCTTCAACCCAAAGATATTTACGTACATGATAAGTAAATAACAATGCCTAAGCTACCACCAATAAGTACCGACACGAGCTTTTTTGAATTATTCATGTTTCAAGAAAGAATTGACCCAAAGTATTTTTGAAATATTTCTGGTCATTAACACTTCGTAATGTTTTGATGATTTTTGAAATTAAGGGTCCGTTTTCAAAACGCCACCGTATCGTTTGGTTCGCGCATTTCGCCAGCTTATCCGAAACTGCGTTTTGGTTTTTACACTAAACGCAGGCCGCGGGTCGACCCCTGCGGCCGGCCCGCGGACCACGTTGNCGGTCATTAACACTTCGTAATGTTTTGATGATTTTTGAAAGGGTTCGTTTGGGGCAGCTTATAAGTGCAGGCGGTGTTTTCAAAACGCCACTGTATCGTTTGGTTCACGCATTTCGCCAGCTTATCCGAAACTGCGTTTGGATTTTTACAATAAACGCAGGCCGCGGGTCGACCCCTGCGGCCGGCCCGCGGGTCGCGTTTCAGGATAAGCAGCTTATCCTGAAACACACAAGCTGCCCCAAACGGACCCTAAGTCTACCATGGTGTAAAAATTATTGAAAATTATTTTCACTTAGACTTTTCTTTCATTAAATAAACTGGATTTAACCTAGCATGATCATCAATGAAAGTCACAAATCATTTTTTTTCACGGAATGTGTAAGCTTTTCACAAGAACCACAAATACCGTTATGAATCAGAGAAAATGGTGTTGTTGGTTTGAATATTTGTGGAGAAAATAATGTATATTGATGTTTAACAAATTGACAAACTTCACAATGAAACAAAGACAGATNCCACTTAGACTTTTCTTTCATTAAATAAACTGGATTTAACTTAGCATGATCATCAATGAAAGTCACGAATTATTTTTTTTCACGGAATGTGTAAGCTTTTCACAAGAACCACAAATACCGTTATGAATCAGAGTAAATGGTGTTGTTGGTTTGTATATTTGTGGAGAAAATAATGTATATTGATGTTTAACAAATTGACAAACTTCACAATGAAACAAAGACAGATNGAGAAAAATATTTAGAAAATATAGGCCTAATGTGCACTAAAATGAGGGTGGAAGAAGTGGCAGAACCAAAAACTTTTTAAAGAGGGGGGACGATAATGTTTTTCCAAAAAAAAATGTTGTAAACACTAAAATCTAAAAAAAATCATCACTTTCAAAGTGGGGCGTAAACTTAGGTATGACCCAGGGTTGGCCAGAAGTAGGTGTAGGCTAGAGTGGGCCTGCAGCACTTGATGATCACCTTTTCACCTACTTGGAGTGANCTTTTCAAAAAAAATTGTAAACACTAAAATTTAAAAAAAAATCATCACTTTCAAAGTGGGGGCGTAAACTTAGGTATGACCCAGAGCTGGCCAGAAGTAGGTGTGAGCTAGAGTGGGCCTGCAGCACTTGATGATCACCTTTTCACCTACTTGGAGTGAATATATGAAATCCATGTTGTTGAGTGGTATGGAAGCTATTTTAAGAGTGTAAAACCCACATTTATTTCTAAAGTAATATCCATCCAATTTTAGGATCTAAATAATTCATCAATCTTTTAAACAGATTTTCTAACTTCAAACAAAAATATGTCCTGAAGTGAAAATGGAATCAAATTACATATCAATGAAACGATAATTGAAACAACACTTCAAACATATGCAAAAACGACAAATCAAGGAAGCTGTATACAGTACATACCTGCATAAGAAGCAGTATATACTGAGGGTTCAAGATAGATATCACGAATATCATGCATGAAAGAAACAAAAAGATTGAGCCATTTTTCTAAATCTCACCTAAGATGTCTAGGTGAGTCCCTTGAGAGACCAAATGAGGTTTATAATACCAATCAAAATATCGGGTAGGGGTAATAAATCCAAGTTTCCATGAAGAGAGAGAGAGAGTTCCTCCATGCGCACATGTAGTTTTGGTATGAGTTGATTTCTCAAACTATAGGAGAGAATCACAATTTGTGAAGTCGTTTTAAAATATGCTCTTTTTGCATCTTCTGGTACAAGTATCTCTATCATTCAGCTTTCCTTCTCATCAGATCCCGAACTCGAACAAATGCAGTAAAAAGAATTAAAAAAACTGAACTCAATTTAACTCTTTAACTTAAGAATCACTCCTTAGGTCTCAAATAAGTTGACGCCAAATTGGAAAAGTAACAAGTTTCTGTTTGGAAGTTTAATATGAAAGCAAACTTCGGAAGCCGAACTTAGCAGTTGGCTCAAAATTCCCGCACTGTACCTATCATCATATAGTATTCTGAAGTTCCTGTACTAAGCTACCAATCATCCTCAGTTAGCTTATACTTGAGAATCACTCCAATAGAAAAGAACCAAAATCTATAAGCAATAGAAAACACTAAAAAGCAATAAATTCCAATTAACAAACTAAAAACCAATTTTTTTTAACAAGCAAAGCAACAGGAGCTAATCAATTTCTTTGACACAATGGTGACTCCAAAAAAAAGGGACTCCAAAAAAGACGGATTAGTCATCGCAGTGCACAAATTCCACGAACTCTCATCCATCAAAATCCTATTCTCCTTGAACTCGAATAAAAACCATAAAAATCATCAAATGAAATCTCTGGAAGAGCTGCTTCCCCTTCCAAAAACTGCAGAACTTGTCTCATACAAGGCCCCGCCCCTGGCGACGGCATGCGGGAGCTACGTGAGTGCAGAAGCAGGAGATGCGGGTAAAATGTGGTGCTGGGAGACAGTGAAGGAAAGCTGGTGCTGGTAGATACGGAATAGTGGGTGCTGGGAGGCAGACAGCATAGGTGCTGTGCGGGAAGAAAAATTCCTGCTTACAAAATGCTGCTGCATTGGTATAGAACGGGAAGAAACTTTCCTGCCCAGTGTTTTGCAAGCAAATTTTTAGGGGACCGACCCCCTAACTCCACCAGTGGAAGGGAGGGATTTAAAGGCAACAGAACAATAAGAGGAGCATTTTCCATGGGTGAGAAATGGGTAATTTTGATTAATACGTACTGGATAAAGTGATACATGAGTGTAATAGATTTGGATATCTCGAATCAATCACAAAAGATTAATTATGTAAATGATGATAAAGCTTATAGAATTAAAATATTGGATGGTTGAAAATTTAAATGCATCATACATACTATGAGATGAGAATCACATTGAGGAATAAGAGTATATTTCATAAGATCGTGAGCAGACAAAATATTTTATTCATTTGAGTGTTGGATGTTAACAAAGTCGGTGTTAATAAAATTAGGTGTGGCATAAATAAAAATAAGTCTGGCACATTACCAAGAATATATTAAAAATTGTTCATAAGATAAAGCCCTATAGCTGTACAGTCTACCGAGGATAATGAAATTAAATCAATCGTTTGGGCATGTACAACAGAGATTAACAATGCATAAACAAGAAGGTTGTATATAGTTACTGTGTAAGGGGTAGCAAGAAAAATAAATAGAACCAAAATCACAAGAATAGAAGTTCTGTGAAAAAATACCACACAAAAATGTATTTACCACATCAAGAAGGCACTCGAAAGTGCGTTTTTTTTTTGGGGGGGGGGAATAATTATTTTTCTTTAATTTCTTAAAAAACGATTCCAAGATAAATAGAGAGGCATGGCTCTCACATTCAGAAAGAAATAACATCGGTCATAACTCCCGTGATAAAAGAAAGAAACAAGATTTATGACATATTAATAATTCTAACTTCTAGAAATAGAAAATACCAAAAATAGAAACTTCCTAAAAATCCAACTCCCCTCAAGTTGGAGCAAAGATATCTATCATGCCAACATGCTTACAAGGAGCTGAAAATTACGTCTGAACAATCCCTTGGTGAAGATATTTGTTGTTTGTTGAGCAGTAGGGATAAAAGGTATACAAATAGCACCATAATCAAATTTCTATTTTATGAAGTGCTTGTCAATCTCCACGTGCTTCGTGCGATCATACTGCACTAGCATTTCAACAATGCTTATGCCTACTTTATTGTCCCAACATAACGTCATTGGCATGGTTATCCGGATTCGTAGCTCTCCAAGAATTCTTTTCGACCATAACAACTCACATACTCCATTAGTTACTCCATTAGTCATAGCCTTCTATTCTGCCTCAGCACTACTCCTTGCAACCACATTATGTTTCTCACTTCGTCATATAACCAGGTTTTCCCACACATATGTGCGGTATCCAAAAGGTGATTTGTCAATAACTGAGTCTGCCCAATCTGCATCAGTGTATATCTCTATGCTCTTTTGTATAGTTTTCTCAAAGGGTAAGTGATACAAGAACTAGTTCAAAACAATGAAAACGAAAACAAACTTTATTAAGCAAATAAGTTAGGGTTACAAATACGACTCAACCAAAATAAAACACAGCAACGACAGTTCTCGGCTAGAGTCGAAAAAGAAGACCTGAGGTCGATGGTGGTGTCGGCGAGGTGTTTGCATAGTAGTGGTAGGGAAAAGGTGGAATAGGCGGGGGAAGGTGACCGGTAGATGGGTATGAGGGGAAAGGGATAGGAGGCCCATGGTGGGGTTCGGGAGAGGATGGACGACAGGTAGGATGGCAGGGAAGGGATTGTAGGGTGCTGGTTGGATGGCTTGGAAGGCGGGAAACCAATGGTTTTTACAGAGAAAGGGATGATAGGGTGTTGGAAGGATAGACTAGAGGTTGGGTAGCAAGGTTGCGACAGTGGATTTGGGGGNCGAAGGAGAAATGATAGGGAGGGAAATAGGAGAGGATACATCACCACCTCGGAGAAGGATACAGCCGAAGCACAACCCGTTCTTAGAAACAACCCTTGCAAGTAGAAAATAGAGACTTTTGCAGAAATCTGAAATAACTCACACAAAATATAACCCTAATTCCAGTAACAAGCATATAAATAACTCCTATCAGGCAGGAAACAAGAAAGGAGAAGAAAAAAGAAAGAAACAGAAGGCAGGAAGGGGTTGGCGACATTTTCGCCCCTTCAAAGGGTCGCTCCTGTTTGATCTTTAGGAATTGGGACCAGCCTCCTCCTACATGTTGTGCATGCTCGGTCCCGTAAGAATCGGGACCAGCCTCCTCAAACCAAGCTCGCTCTGTCCCCCTGCCAGTCGGTTCAACCGGTTGGCCTTAGCCTCGCGTTAGTAAGACCTTACTTGGAGGGGCCAATCAAGATTATATGCAAGTAATAGAAGGACCCTTACAGAGTTTAATTGTACGAATGGAGTGAATGTATCTAAATGATCAATGTCATATAACCAATTAAATCCCTTAGCAATCAGTCGAGCCTTGTATCCTTCTAAAGAGCCGTCATAATTATATTTTATTGTAAACACTCATTTGCATCCAACAATTATCTTTCCTCTAGTTAGATCTACTAATTCACAAACTTCATTTTTTTCAAGGGCTTTCATCTCCTCGAAAACAACCTCCTTCCACTTAAGGACTTTCAAAAAATCCTACACAGTACTAACAATCTTCATATGTGATAACTGTGAGGTAAAAGCACGCAAAGTGAGTAAGAGGTTTTCATATGACACATATCAGGACAATGAATATTGGGCGCAAGACATTTCCCCAATGGAAAGGCTAGACTCATTAGACTCAGGATTTGAATTAAGCTCAAATTCAAGATCAAAAGACTTAGATTTCAAAAATGAAGTGAATTGAATATAGGCTAAAGGATTAGCGAGAACATTATAATTGGGTTTGCGGATTTTGTGCAGTGCAAAGGATTTGTAGAACATTTTTTTAGTTATCTGGTGCAACAAATAGACAATATCAAATGATATTACTATCGTAGTTCTTATTCACATTTCTTCTTTGTAGGAACATCATGAAATGATTTTGTAGGAATTTCAAAATCTAAAACACTCGGCGTTCTCTCTCATGATATAATATTGTTTGGGTTTTCAGGTTGAACAATCAAAGTTGGAAAAAAACTATATTTTGAGAGCCTTCAGTTTGAAGAAAATCCAGAAACACAATAGACAAATCTTTGCTTTGTTCCCCACTAAAAGATGAGATGAAAAAAATGTTATAACTCAAAAAAGTTGACGTTCATGTTAAAATTGGGATCAAAGTAATCATACCCCTTTTGGTTATGAGCGTAACTAAGAAACACACTTTTTTTTTTTTTGCTCGGAATTAAAATTTTCCTTGATTATGGATGTGAACAAAAGCAATATACCTAAATATCTTCAGAGATTGAAAAGATGAGTCAATTCTTCGAGAAGAATTTTAAAAAACATCAAAAAGTGTTTCAAATTTTAAAACCTTATCGAGTGTTCTATTTATGAGAAATATAGCAGTAAAAATGGCTTCAACCCAAAGATATTTAGGTACATGATAAGTAAGTAACAATGCCTAAGCTACCACCAATAAGTACTTAATTTTTTTCTTTTAGCCACCCCATTTTATTATTGAGTACTGACATAAGAGCTTTTTTGAATTATTCATGTTTCAAGAAAGAATTGACCCAAAGTATTTTTGAAATTATCACTTCGTAATGTTTTGATGATTTTTGAAATTAAGTCTACCATGGTGTAAAAATTATTTCCACTTAGACTTTTCTTTCATTAAATAAATTGGATTTAACCTAGCATGATCATCAATTAAAGTCAAATCATTCTTTTTCACAGAATGTGTAAGCTTTTCAAAAGAACCACAGATACCGCTATGAATCAGAATAAATGGTGTAGTTGGTTTGTATATTTGTGGAGATGTATACTGATGTTTAACAAATTGACAAACTTCACAATGAAACAAAGACAGATTTTTATTCAAAAATAATTTAAAAAACAAGTATTTTTATATTGAAAACTAGGATGAACTAACCGATACTGCCACAACATAATTTCATTGTCTTTAGAAACATAAATAGAATTTAAATGATAGTTTGATATTGTCTATTCGAGTAAAGTCCAATATCAAAATAATTGATTTTATCATTTTCCTTAGTATTGTAATTCGTTCTCATAATCAATTCTAGAAACTCACAATAAGAAAAACAAAAGTTAGCTTGGCATTCATGATCAATAGTAATTTTACTAATAAACAAGTTACATTATAGATTAGGAACAATGAGAATATCGTAAAGCTTTAACAACAAGAGTTTGATAGTTCCCATCTTGGTAATTACTAAGAGGGAACTATTGAAAATTTTGACATTTTAATTGATTACATAAGATTTATAAGAGGAAAATAATTTAAAGCAACCAGTCATGTGATCAGTTGAGTCAGAATCAATTAATCATGAATTAGAAAAATTACGAAAAGCACCTAACAAAGCATTGGCCAAAGAGTTGTCATTTTGTACTAAAAAGCAGGATAAAGTCAGGAATAATTTTGAAGAGTGAAATAATGTGCAAGTGTTGTAATTGTTCCTTAGTGAAAGGGGCTCTATTTGAGTTAGCAAACAGCTCCTATATTTCTTAAACTGTGGCTTGATTTCCATTTTACAGGTTTACCATGCAACTTCTAACATGTCTCCTTCGTGTGCGATGATTTTTTGCAAAGCTCGCACCAACAGGAGCCAAATTCCCATGTTCAATTTTACCAAACGATTCAGTGTTGTACAACATAATTTTCCTTCTTGAGTCTTCACTTCTAACTTCAGAAAAAACTTCTCGAATTGAGGGGAGAAGTTTCCTACCAAGGATTCAACCTCAGACTTCGTCTAAACTCCGATTAAAGACAACTAAAAACATATAGACACATCATTTTTCTCTCTTCTTGTGGTGAACACAATCATTTAAATTCTCTCAAATGTCATCATAACATTGATCAAGCTCATGTCATAATTATTAACTCATTATATTGTTTAGTACATCACACTAATTTTATTTGGATTTCCAAAGATGTTTTCAACTCCAAAATTTGAGAAGAATTCTCAAAATCTGAATAGAGATCTCAAACAATCTCCCAAATATCTCAAGCCGTTTCTATAGTAGGTTCCATGGAGTTGATGAGTCAGCCCATCACCAAAGAACTTTCAGACTGCCAATTTTTCAAATTCAAATCACTAACAGTAGGTTTTGAAATTTCTACAGTTAAATACCCAATTTTGCTTCTCCCGCGATAGCCAATTTTTTAGATTGAGCCCGCTGGAGGTGATCGTGTCCACTAAATTTTATATTAAATACCCAATTTTACCTCTCCCGCGATAGCCAATTTTTTAGATTGAGCCCGCTAGAGGTGATCGTGTCCACTAAATTTTATAGTTGTGGTGTAAAGTAAATCCTGTGAAAAAAATTCAGCTGATACACCCGTGAGACGAGTTGTAGGGTGAGGTGACTGGAAACGGTCAACATGGTAGAATTTCATAACTATATCGCAAGGGGTTCATAAACGTTGCCATCCTAGCGTTGCCTTCCTAGCAGGCTCTAATTATGAATGTAAGGTGAGCGATCGGTCACAAAGACGATGATATTGAGCGAACTCGGGAGGGGCGGGAGCTAGCAACAACCACGAATGGTCACGAATATGGGCTTTTGATACCATGTAGTTTTTTGAGGGAAAAAAAAAGTGTTCTTCTTCAATTTCTTAGAAAAAGATTGCAAGATAAATAGAATGGGTGGCTTCCACATTAGGAAAGTAATAAGATCAGTTATAACTCCTCAAGATAAAAGAGCGCAAGAATTATGACATACTAATAATTCTAACTTCTAGCAATAGAAAATAATAATAGTAAAATATATTAAAAATAAAAACTTACTAAACATCCAACAAGAAGTGAACGGAGAATCATTCAAAAACCCAATCCCAAAATAATTAGACTAATCATGATGATTGNGTGAGGTGACTGGAAACAGTCGACATGGTAGAATTTCACAACTATATCGCAAGGGGTTCATAAACATTGTGATCCTAGCGTTGCATTCCCAGCAGACTCTAATCATGAATGTAAGGTGAGCGGTTGGTCACAAAGACGATAATATTGGGCAAATTCGGGAGGGGAAGGAGCTAGCAACAGCCACGAACGGTCACGAAGATGGGCTTTTGATACCATGTAGTTTTTTTGAGGGAAAAAATAAGTATTCTTCTTCAATTTCTTAGAAAAAGATTGCAAGATAAATAGAATGGGTGGCTTCCAGATTAGGAAAGTAATAAGATCAGCTATAACTCCTCAAGATAAAAGAGCACAAGAATTATGACATTACTAATAATTCTAACTTCTAGCAATAGAAAATACTAATAGTAAAATATATAAAAATAAAAACTTACTAAAAATCCAACAAGAAGTGAACGGAGAATCATTCAAAAACCCAATCCCAAAATAATTAGACTAATCATGATGATTGTTGACGTTGAAAATTTATTAAAATTAATAATATTTAATGATACTAATTAAGTTTAATTAAAATTAATTTCATACATGTTTTAAATNTAAAAATAAAAACTTACTAAAAATCCAACAAGAAGTGAACGGAGAATCATTCAAAAACCCTTTATTAAAATTAATAATATTTAATGATACTAATTAAGTTTAATTAAAATTAATTTCATACATTTTTTAAATTTCTTTCCACGCAAGTGCTCCCGCATGCACTTCGAAACTACTCCCGCTTCTAAAGGAGAAGGCTCATAACTTCTCTAATGTAGACGAAACCAGAGAGGGCGCAGGCTAAAAAAGAAACCTCATGGTCATCTTTCCGGATTACGAGTGAAGATCAAGCAATTCATTCGCAACACACTAGCAAGGAATGCCACAACGGGATCGCGGCGTGTGAAGACCTCCCATTTCATCTTCCTGTTTGATTCAAAACCCTTGACTTACTCCTTCGTGTGTTCGAACCGAAGAATAGGGTCGCAGCCTCTTGGTTTTTCGTATGCAAATGATGGTATCTTTCACAGGAAAAGCAAGAAAGAGAGCGTCTTGACAATCCAATTCCAAATCATTATCAAGTTGCATGTGCCAATGCATCAATCAAAATTTTTTTCATCTACCAAAAAAAAGTTATTTAATGGGGCCCCAAATCTAACACCTCAAAACAGCCCACAAGGACCTCCTCCAAAGGTAGCTTGCTCAAATGCATTAGGAACAACTTATCATAAAGTGGGCGGGCATGGGAAAACAGGGATTGTTGCTGGGTCGAACAGGAAGGAGCTTCGTAAGCCTTCGTGTATCAAAATACATTCGTTGCTTTCCTTGTTACNGGTTATTTAATGGGGCCCCAAATCTAACACCTCAAAACAGCCCACAAGGACCTCCTCCAAAGATAGCTTGCTCAAATGCATTAGGAACAACTTATCATAAAGTGGGCGGGCATGGGAAAACAGAGATTATTGCTGGGTCGAACAGGAAGGAGCTTCGTAAGCCTTCGTGTATCAAAATACATTCGTTGCTTTCCTTGTTACTTGCGACCGAGGCTGGCGAGGGTTTCTGACAAGAAAGGGGGATACGCGAGGGCATCAAACGTCTACATGGAGAAAGAAGGGATTTCGAGTTTCTATACCATCATTGCTTCCCCTGTGCTCTCGTCACCATTGNGTTTTAAATTGATTTTCACGCAACTGCTCCCGCATGCACTTCGAAACTACTCCCGCTTCTAAAGGAGAAGGCCCATAACTTCTCTAATGTAGACAAAACAAGAGAGGGGGCAGGCTAAAAAAGAAACCTCACGGCCATCTTTACGGATTGCGAGTGAAGCTCGGGCAATACATTCACGACTCACTAGCGAGGAATGCCACAACGGGATCGCGGCGTGTGAAGACCTCCCATTTCATCTTCCTATTCGACTCAAAACCCTCGACTTACTCCTTCGTGCGTTCGAACCAAAGAATAGGGTCGCAGCCTCTTGGTTTTTTGTATGTAAAAGATGGTATCTTTCACAGGAAAAGCAAGAAAGAGAGCGTTTTGACAATCCAATTCCAAATCATTATCAAGTTGCATGTGCTAATGCATCAATCAAATTTTTTATCATCTATTTCACCACCCACCAAAAAAAGGTTATTTAATGGGGCCCAAATCCAACACCTCCAAATAGCCCACAAGGACCTCCTCCAAAGGTAGCTTGCTCAAATGCATTAGGAACAACCTGATCATAAAGTGGACGGGCATGGGAAAACGGGGATTGTTGCTGGGTCAAACAGGAAGGAGCTTCGTAAGCCTTTGTGTATAAAAATATATTCGTTGCTTTCCTTGTTACTTGCGACCTAGTCAGACGAGGGTTTTTGACAAGAAAGGGGGATACACGAGGTCTTCAAACATCTACATGGAGAAAGAAGAGATTTCAGGTTTCTATACCATCATTGCTTCCCCTGTGCTCTCATCACCACTGTACTGCAAAGGATTAGAATAAGAAGAGGCTTACGGATTATTTGAATTTTTAACAACCTCCAAGGCAAACGGCTTAAATTGAATTATTTGAATTTTTAAATAGATAATGTGGTACAGACTTCCACAACCTCCAAGGCAAACGACTTAAATTGAATTATTTGAATTTTTAAATAGATAATGATAATATTTGAAATTGGATTGTCAAGACTTGTGAATGATTTGGAAAGTTTGAATTCTTTAAATGACTTAAATGTGAAAGAATTGAGGTGCTAAATTTAAATTGATTATCACATGCTATAAAGAGGTGGTAAAGCTTAAGTTGAATATAAAATATCATAAATTGGGAGGCCTAAACTTAAATTGAAAATCAATATCTACAAATTGGGGGCCAAGCTTAACTTAAATATGAAACATCATAAAACGAGGCTAAGCTTAAAATATAAAAGTCATTTTTTTAATACTCAACAAGGACTTCGTATGTCTCATCGCCGCCAAATTCACAAAACTCCTGCTAGTGAATAGAAGGCGGTTTTTTTTAAAAAAAAAGAGCTTAAAATCATATATTTTACAAACAGTTTAAGTTCTCAATGATTTCAAAATCTCAGTGTTATCTCCTAAGTTAAATACGGTATCTTGAAATGTGAACCCACACTCTTAAGCCATAGAAAGGTTCCACTTAAGAACTTTTGTAAAGTTCATATTAAGTTCATGACTTAGAACTCATTTAAGTCTTTAAAGCTTATAAAAGATATTCAAATATGTCAAATTTAAAGGCTTGCATGTATCCAACCAAACATATTGAATGTGCAAATACTAGGTTCGAGAATATTGCGCGGGCTAATCGGGTTGCATTGTCTATAAAATAAAGTTGTAAGTCCCACCCAACTATCTGATTCTCCTCCTCATAAGAATTGGAATTGACAAGTCTAGTAAACTCTAATAAATGTTCAAATCCTAAAATAAGAATTTACAAGTTTAAAACCCCTAGTTCGATCCTCCTACCTATAAAAATAGGAGTTGACGGGACTTATACTTTGAAAATCTTAAACTAATAAAACTTTAAAAATATTCAATATCTCGAATTGATTGAATATTTCAACCGAATGGGTCAATCTTTTAAATCAAAATTTTCAAAGTAACCAACCAAATATTTAAGTTATAATTCAATCACATAAAATCTAAAAGCAAAATTCATCTGCCCTCCACAATAGTTTGTCGAGGGTGATATTTCTGGTTGATTTCAGATTATAAAAAACTAATGTCATATCAAGTGTATCCATTTATTCACAATCAAAGTAAATGCATATCAATAAGGACGTGGCCCGAGTCCTCTATCTGCGTGGTTCTTCCACCAAATGACACCACAAGATAGCGGTTACGACCAAAGCCCTCTGACTATGTGGTTGCCGCCAAATGACACTATTATATTATGGTCACGACTACAGCTCGTATGTTCCCCAATAGTTTTTCATCTTTTGAATTGTGAATCATAAAGGTACAATTGATTGACACAAAGCCTTATGTTAATTAAGATCGACTTAAATTTATTTCCTAAGATAAATATCTACCCCATATCTACAAAGATATCTTGAACGACGTAACCCACGGCTGCTGACAAAAATCCTTCTGTCAGGTGGGGTCGATTAACCCCTCTGACTAAGTAGATCAAGGAACACGACGACCCTGGATGACGAAACCATGAGATCTTGACCGGGTTTATTCTTCATTCCCTTACCACCTACTTTAGGCTTCAAGTGGTGAATTCTACAATTTAAATCCTAGGTCCACTGCTATTATATGTTAAATATTCAATTATTAATGACTAGCCTTAATTGAAAGTATTAGCCCGCCATCGGGAGGGATAACTAAACCATTGGTGTTTGCTCCTATGAGAAACCTCGAACCTCGGATCAAAAAGTCATCGCTAAATGAGGGTGAAATATCTGGGTAGTGACTTATCTATAATCCAATTTGCCTTTTAAAAATTCGACCCTTCAAAGCTCTCTCTCTCTCTCTCAACAAAACAAAAACGAAACAAAATGCAGAGTTCTTCTGAGGAGCCGTCGTGAATTTTTGGAGCCCACAATGATGGGTCATTTGAATCATTTCATTGATAAGAGGGTGCTCAAAAATAAATCTTTAACCCACTTTGCTTCAGAGATCATTAGTTCAAATCAAGGAATCATCATCATTATAACATAAAAACAATGCTCAGTGTATCAAATCTTCCTCAAATCCCATGATAGCAAGATGTAAAGAGAAATCCCTTCTACAATCAATCTTTTTTTTATTTTTATTTTTATTTTTATTTTTTTTTTTTTTGTCAAAATGCTCATGCCTCCTTCACAATTTTCCAATGCACCAATTACTTTGCCAAGAGAAAAAAAATATATTAGCATTGATTTAATAACGTCAATCATATGCTTAAATAAAAAACTACAATTATATGCTAGGTTGAATTCGTGGTGGTCTGTCTTTTAACATCCAAGCTGATATTCAAAAAGCTCACGGGTTGTTTGGGATCAATTTGTGTTTTATGATTTTTTGTTTTTGAAAACAAAAAACAGAAAACAAATAGTAAAACAGTGTTTGCTTTTTTTTTTTTTCTTATTTTTATTTTTAAACGAAACACTATTGTTTTTAAAACACCTACTAGTTTCAGCCATCTAGTTTTGTGATTTTTTTTCTTAATTTTAATTTTATTTTTAAATGAAACACTGTTGCTTTATGTACCATCTAGCTTCAGCCACTCTCTTTTCATCAACTCGTGCACCAAGTAACCCCATGTCATTAATGAATTAATAGCCTCGTTAACAAGTTTGTCTTCGTATATTCTGATACTGTCTTGAAGCGCCAATTAAGGTATAAAAACAAGTTTGTCGTTTGATTATCTGACATAAAGGCTGAAATAATCAACATAAGGTGATCAAGTAACGATACTATTTCCAAATAACTGGCGCCATCAACCAGCAAACATCTAATATTGCAACAGGTAAAAACTCAGCTGGTTATGATTATATCAGATAAGCCTGAAATCTTTCTCTAACCAAATAAAACAAGAAAAAAAAAAATCTGATAAAAACTCAGCTTCACTGTTAATGATGGTGCAAAACTGCAGCAAAAAACATATACTCTTCGGCGGAAAAGATTGCTCGAGCAGTTAAAAATTGAAGCAACCAGACCACATTCCCAACTCCCACTTCATCCCCACCACAAGGAGTCCTCTCCAGGTCTCTCTAATGACCCAACGAACAACCAAAACAAAGTAAAAACAAGAGAATAGGAAATAACTTGCCAAAAAAGGGTCATGAATAGGGGATGGCCATATGAGTTCATAAGATTTTCTAAACGCTACGTATAAAAAAAACTCCAGATAAGCTAAAGGTTCATTAAGTGAAATTTTCTGAAAATGACCAGCCTGAGCAGCCTGCAGAAAGCAGAGATTTCCTAGCTGGTTGGCTACTGACATTCACAATAGCACAACAATGTAAAGAAAATGAAAACCTTTAAGCAGGCAAATACTGTGCATACTTTACAAAAAAAAAAACATCTTTAAATGCGTCCTAGGTAATCACGTGCATAGCAAAGCACCATAAAACAAAACTGCAAATAAATTCTGCAGCAGGCATGGAAATTTGGAGGAATATGAAATGAGCACTCCAGGAAAAGCCGAGTTGATATAAAGCAAAATTAGGAAATTGACATCATGGAATCATGCTAAAGACTTATCAGTATGATTTGCCAAAAAGAATAGGAATTAAAAAATGTATAACTCACAGCATAAGCAAATATTGATCCATCCTGGTTAAACGTACTGCAAGTGATAGGAAGTGGGCATCTAACCATAGCCTGAAAAAAAAAATCAAAATAAAATCATTATGGCATGAGCATCAGTCAGTATGGCAAACCTAAAACTTCATTTGAGATGAATACATGAAATTTGAAGGCTGACATCAGAGCTTACAGAAACTAACATTAGTTGGCTTTTGAGAATTTGAGAAACAAATTTTCCTATAGTATTGAATTGTAAGAGTGCCTAAAACTAGGAAAACACAAGAATAAAATAAAGAAATGAACAACCTAAATTATATCCTTCTCAATTATAAATAAACCTTCTACCAGAATCTACTAAAATTATTAGAATTCTATTTACACTTACTAAATATGCCAACACTCTCAAATTGAAGCATACATATCTATGCACTCTAGCTTATTACATAAATGAGAAAATAGCAAGTTCGTTGGTGCTTCTACAATATTATCCAATATTCTGAGTTGAAGAAATGAGGAGTAACAATTTTTTTCCACTTCACTATGTTTGATGAGTTCAAGAAAAATAAGTTTGCCAGTAAGGTGAATGGTGGCACAATTGATGCATTATAAAGTCATATGTTAACTGCAGAAAAATCAAACTTTCCCAAAAAGGTTTTCACTTGCATTACTTTGCTCACAGAATGTGTTAAATCTAGTAACCTGTTTCAACAGTAGATTTGGCTATAACTGTATGTTTCTTGCTTTTTTGGGAAACCATATTTCCTCCAACAAGGTTTAAATATCTAGATGTTGACTAATTGTCTTCAATAGAGCCAACATAAATGACGTTGGGGAATACTTTAGTCTTTAGAAGGTCATATTTCGTTTATAGCAATCACTATATCTAGAAACCTTTTAATATATCCGAAGATGCAAAAAAAAACTTCCCAACTTAGATTTTGCCTGTACTACCAAACCAATCTAGCAATGAATGAGATTTTTGGTCTAATAACAGCATAAATGAGCTTAAAAACTAACCTTAAATAGTTAGATGGATCATCAAGAGATTCATCAGTTGTCATAATTTAAGTACACATAGGCTTACAATCAATTCTTCAAAGAGATCATTAGCATATCGTTCATTGAGAAGAAACAAACATGAAACATCAAGCACCATTAAGTTCAGGCATATAAGAATAGGAAGTCCAATGTATAATACATTAAAGATATGGAAGATGAGTAATAAAGATTACAAAGATTCTAAAGCAGTATTAATATGTAATATTATTATGAAAGTAGATATTGATATTTTCTTTATAAAAAGGTTTGAAAACGTTTGAAATACAAAGATAACCTTAAAAGTGGAATTTAAGCAAAACGAATAGAAGCTTCGATGAGCAAGGAATAATCTAGGACCCCAAACCCTGATCTAAGTTCGCATGCTGATCAATTATTAGTAAATTAAGACAAACAAATAAGAATGGAGATAAAATTTAAATTCGAAAAGAATATATGATAGTGTTTTCTGAAGAGGATACTGAGAAAAAATATCAAAGTGTTTTGGGGGGATGACCCAGCCAACTATGCCAATAAAAAGGAGTAATGCTAGAGAAAAAATCTAGGAGAAATAGTTGTTGAGTAGTAGACCCTACCAACTTCAATACCTCCACCAATCACCCTCTTGGAGCTAAGAATCTAAAAGAAACAATGTAAGACGAAAAACGATCAATAAATTAATAGAAAACCATTGGGGGGGNTCAATAGTTAAGTGCAGAGGCTATGGCACAAAAACTATAAAGAGAAACACGGCATAGAACGATAGATGTAGACAATAACGTAAGAATAAAAAGCTGTGGGGCATGCGATTGAAGTTGCAACCAAGGAAGGAACTCCCCAAGTGCACGAGATCAAGCATATACAGACCTATGGGAAGGATTAGATGTAGACAATAACGTAAGAATAAAAAGTGTGGATGTAGCTAGAATGCATAACAGTGGGTTGTAAGGCAAGGAGATAGATAACTTGTAATTGATTTATAATACCATGTTTAGACATGAGAAACAAAATTTCTATGTATGATTGACTTGTAAGAGTGCTCATAAATAGGCGTAGAAGATAATACAAGGAAGAATATAAACTATATTATCAATCAAAGGATATTTTAACTATTATCCCTTACAATCATTAGAAGTCTACTTAAGGCCTAGTAAATGCAAAACACAGTAAATATGCTAACAGAAGCCCAGCAATAACCTCATGTCTTTTACAAAAGCAAATACAAATGCACCCACTAACAAAGATGAATATATATTTTTTTTCATTATTCTACTATGATTATCTAATTTTACAGAAAAAGGGATTTTTTAAAACCCCAAAACTAATTGTGTTAAAAAACTAACTTTGTATTTGGGTCAACTTTCTCGTTGTTTTGTTCTTTAGACCATTATCATGTTTCTATTTCATTACTACTTTTTATTGCTTTATAACAATTTCTATGGTATGAAAGTATTTTTTACAATTAGCTGTAGTAGTATATAATAGCTATATGACAAATGTTATCCGACTTTTCTAAAAAAAGAAAATATTTTATAATACCGACAACCTTGAAAAAAGTATTTTCTTCACTTATAAAAAGCTACAGTCACGCCATATAAAAGCAGTGAATTATGAAGGTGAATGACATTCACAAATATGTGATTATCCTACTAACTTGAAAATATTACTATGGAAAGAAGAAAAAAAAGAGAATTAATCTAATATTGATATATTCAAAGATAAGAGTCAACCATCTGAGTTTAAAATATTGTTACACTTCATGCAACATAATAGCTTAACTAAACTCCTTACATCCCATGTTTCCAACAACTAGCCAATTTTGTCAAAAAGTTAAATTAAATAATATACTAGCCAATTAAGGGTGATGCATCATATATTATTGAATTTTAGAAATAGAAGTATGACTTCTCTGGAAAAAAAAATTATCCAAGTTAATACATTATAGAGTCAAATTCAATCCATGGTCATGAGTCATTGCATTCATATAAGCATGTGTCATTTTATCATTGCGTTAGATTGCCTAATAAAATTAAGACTACTAGTAAAACGACTACTAGCAAAAACAGTAGCAAAAGGTTGCAATTAAGATGGTTGATAATGATTAAGAATGGCTTTTAATCAAGCAAACTCTTCTAGTCGGTGATGCTCCTTTCTCCTAACCATAAAGTTTCATGTTTTCTTTTATTCAACTTCTTAACTCTATTATGTTCAAAATTCATAGTTCTAAGCTTCTCAAATCATTTCTTCCATTTATCTCATCAATTCTTCTACATTTAACTCTCTCCTCAACAAATAATGGTCTCAAAAGTTTGTCGCAATCCTAACTCCCCAACAATATCGAAATATAATTTCTAAGCATGCAAGACTGAAAAGATTTTTCGAAGATGCACCAAATGACCATATATTAGTAGAAATCAAAATATCATCAAAGAAAATAACAATTTTTTTTAATAAAAGATTGCAAGACAAGATCCATTATCCGCTCGACAGAATTGGGTTTGACAGTTGAACCTAAAGGCATTAGCCATTCATATAGTCCATTTGTTATCAATGAAGCATATGTCTAATCAACAATTTCTATCATTTTAACGTGATTATAGCAACTCATCCAATTAATCTTTAAAAAAAATCACAACGCTAGTAATCATATCTAAAGTATCATCTAAACGAGCTATAAGAAGATATAAATTTGTTGATGATTTTATTGATGACTCTATTATCCACACACATATACCAACTTCCATCTTTCTTAGGCTAACTAAAACAAGAAGAATATAGTCCCGTGATCTATATAATAAATCCATTCTTAATCAAATCATAAAAGTTTCTTAAACTCGATATGATCAATTGGATTCATTAGGCTCATCAATTTCATTGTGCTCCTTCACATAGATGTGCAAATTTTTACAAGGATGCTGATGAGCATAATAACCAATTTAGCAATACATATAACTTAAGCAATTTTCTCTCCTCATACCATCTCTCTCCTTCCTATTGCTTGTGAGGCATGATTTTTTCTTCAATTGAGAATACCTTCTAAGCTCATTGGTGTGAGCATCAAGGAATCACAAATTTCTCTCAAGAAAAACAAAGCATTCGTCAATACCTTCCTGAGAGGTAAGGTGAGGACATAATGTCTTGCACACTACCCAAATGTGTAACATGGTACAGTCATGCCAAATCAAGCATCTCACCTTAAGGCCCCAACAAATAAGGTGAGCATCTTGCTTTGATCGTAAACATAGTTACTAATAGAAATATATGTTTGTTTTTCATTATGTTAATTTGACATTATGTAAGGTAAGAGAAACTTTTAGAGTTAGAAAACATGGATCCCTACGAGATAATAAATTAGACCAAATGTATGCAAAAGTTATTCAAATTTCAGAGTAATGAGCAGTGAGGAAGAAGATGGTCTAAAAAACTCAGAAAAACACAACATAAAAGATAAAAAATAGAATAGAGATGTTGGCAAAGATTAGATTATCACTAGACTATAATGCTTACAAAATTAAATAATTTATAGTAGTAGTTTCAGATAATCTATTTTAAAAAAAATTAACTTGTAATGAGATAAAATTAATTTTAGTGATCATTATCAGATTATACTCCTAAAATATTCATTATACTAAAAGTGGTTTATTTAGGTCATAAGTGATATATAAATTTCTTTTAACCGCCTCAATGTGTTAAGGCAAAATACCTAAGGAGGTACAAAGTGCCTCAAACACGCGTAACCATACAGCATCTAGCACTTTGTCAACTGTGGCAAAAAGCAACTTCCCGCATTGCCTTTGTGCCTAGTAAAACATTGACTTTCTTTTTATTATTAATACTCACCCTTCTTTCATTTTTATTTCAATTCTCTAGAATTCACAAATATAATGGTCAACTGGTCGGGTGTAAAATGGCTAAAAAATATTTAAAATGAAAGGGTTTTGAAAATATGTGTTTGATTTGATGCAAAAAGAACTCAATGTAAAATTTTAGAGAATTTCAAACTCACCCCATGGTTAATTTGTGGTATATTCTAAGCTCAGCCAGTTTGGCCAAGTTTGAAATACACCGTAGGCCGCAGTCGTTGTCGCCGCCGACAGGCCTCAATAGTCACTACTGCTCGCCAACCACCAAAATAAATTGCCTCATCTATTGGGCTTCATATTATATTCATTTTCCTTCAAACCCAACAAAAAAAAAATATCTTGCATTTGCTTACATCCAACCAAATAACTTTAAAGCATTTCAAATACACTTCATTCAAATTCATTGTACTTCTTTTACTTTGCATTCTCTTTTTTTTGGGGCAAACAAAATCGCCCCTTAGTAGAGACATCTACAATTCCATTCATTGTAACCATTAACATCACAACTATATAAAATCTATTTGGCAGGTAATAACTCAAAATATTGCTTGTTTCTCCCTATGGGTACAGAAGTCAAATATATGTTTTCAATATTACGTATAGATATAGTCATCACTTTGCACATACAAATCAAAAAATTTGATAACAAAACATTAAAGCCTTATAAAAACTTTATTACTCTATTCAACTTAATGAAACTAAAAGGTCAAAAACTCAGAACAAGGAGAGAGGAGTGGTTGGGAGAAAAAAGATCTAGTATATCAAGGACATCAACAAAGCAGGAAAGCATACGATAATGGAATAAAGAGAGAGAGGATGCACACTTTATCTATTTTATTGTAGGTCCTTAACAAATTAATGAAAAGAAAGTGAATGTCTCTATATACTAAGCATACTTTTAGTCTTTGCTTGCTATCTTTATCCCAAAAGTTGAAAGCTCCATCGGATCCTGATGTAGCAAATGTATGATGTACCTACGGCAACAAGAATATATTAGTAAGCTTATCTTTTCAATTGCCTGCAAACTATGTATCAACATAATGGAAGAGCAAAGGATACCCGTTTGTAAAGAGTTATAGGTTTTGGTTAGAACAATATTAATTGGATCAAAAATTATTGAGGACAAAAGACATGCATGCATTGAGAAGACTCTCAAATGTCATTTTCCATGACCCGGAAAGCACGAAATCCCTTGAGATATAAATAGCAGAAATTTGAACTATGAAGGCTATTTTTTAAGCAAGCAAATGCCAAATATATAACAAACAGCTAGGTGGTTTCAAAAGAAAAAAGAAATAGAACGTGGGTTGCTGGGAGTTTATAGATCCATGGACATCATTTTATTATTAAGCATTTGCATGACCAAGAATTCTAATATCAGAAATGCATTTCAGGCTGAAAAGTATAAGCGAGTTCTAACATGGAAGTATATCAACGATTTAACCTGTCACCAAATTAGATATTAATAATACTTAGAGTTNTATCAGAAATGCATTTCAGGCTGAAAAGTATAGGCGAGTTCTAACATGGAAGTATATCAACGATTTAACCTGTCACCAAATTAGATATTAATAATACTTAGAGTTCAAATTTGCTCAATAACAAATAAAAATGTAAGTTAAATCAACTGCGAGCTGAAATATTTCAAGGCATCAAGCAGAACAAAACACACATTTGAAATGAACGTCCTGGCATATAGTAGCGCATAAAAGACCAAGTTTGAAACTTACAATAGCTAGTTATTTACAAGAAAAGGACTATTTTTGTGTGGGTCATTTTAGTCTCAGGCCACATAAAAAATTCAAGGGGCAATTACATACAAAGCACCCGAAACATTGCTATTTACAAATCTAGCAACCTCTTTCATTCATTTTTCAAATTCTCACTCAAATATCAAAATTCATGGAAAACCCTCAACCCATATTTTTCATTTTTATCATATTCTCAATAGTTTGATCGTGGTGCGTAAATAAAACGGTTTGGTAGTTCAAAAATAGCACCTAGGTGCTAGAATTTGTAAATGGCAATAATTTGAGTGCCATGTATGTAATTATCCCAAAATTCAATTTAATCCAGGCTTTAAAATAGGAGCCAGAATGATCCTGTCTTTGAAAATAACAAAAATTAAAGTCAAGGTAACAAATTGTGTTAAAATTAGGGTATTTTAGTAAATAACATCTTAAGTTTTTACAAATCTAACTTTTAATTTACATTATTTGAGATTCAATCTATTAGTTAGATTCCCAATATATCTTATTTATTTTTGAAATGCTTTGTGATGAAATTAGCACATATTAAATTTATAAATTTAGCAATAATTATTGATAAATATTTATAGCATAAATCAGACTTCTAAAAAAAATCATTTATTATATTTTGCAAAAATTTAAGAATAAGACGAAAATTTCTAAAATAATTTCATTTTTAAAATCATCCATTAACTATAACTTCAATTTCATTAATTTTAATAGCAGTTCTATTTTGGCTCTTATTTTAAAGATCCAAGAACCATAGTTTGAGATAAAAAGGAACACTTACAAATTATTGGGGACCATTTTGTTCATTTTCTCAATTTAACTAATATGAACCAACCCCCATTACCAATATTGCATCTTTCCCCAAAATTTCTATTACAATTGAAAATTAATCTGGTGGAAAACATTTACTTAGGGAATAAATTTATATGCTAGCACATGCGTGTGTGCTCACAATTTTTCAGATGCGCCTACTAACATACTTCTATCGAACATAGAAATAAATAATTTACAAACATGCTCTATCTAGTTTTATTGGAAAGGGTCCGAAACAGTAAGAATCTAGTTTTATTGGGATCTCTCACTCCCAACATAATTTTCCTAATCATCTTAGATAAGAATCTAAGCATAGTAATTGAAAAGGTTTATTCAAGCTTGCTAATGTCATCTCCAATAAATCCAATAATTTTAATCTTAAATAAGTTTATTCCATATGTTTCTTCTTCAATTTATATCTAGTTCATTCTTAATTATTCTTCAATTAATCTAGCTCATATTTATGTTCAATTCAACTAGCTCAAATTTAAGTTGAACTAATTCACTATTTTTCTTTCACATTTTGAAGCACAGAACTGAAGTGTTAGATGCTTGACTAAATTTGGCCGCCTAAGGCCAGGTTTGGGCTTACTTTGACTGGTCTCAAATATCATAGCAAGTTGGCTAAAATTGTGAAGATCTTTTTCACAAGATTAAGTGTCAAACTTTCATAAAAAATAGAGGCAGCAACATTTTCTATTTTTTTGGCGAAACAAACCAAAAATATTAACTATGTTGAAAGCAGTCGTGGGTGGCCAAGTGTAGTTCGGATCTCATTTTCGCAAGGCACGGATGCTCTCTAAAACAACACGAATAAAACAGCAGTCTACTGAAATTCTCCAACTAATTAGTTCAATTGTGCATGGACAAAAATTGTAATGATTGGAGCACGTTTTAATGATACGAGAGAAGCTAAATCTATTCTTCTTCTACTCAACCTTCCAAATTCAATTTCAAACAAAATTGTCTCGCATGAAATCAAAGAATTGACATCAACTCGAATTGTAACAAAATTTTATTTGAATTGAGCCGACTCAACTTGAAATGGTTTACTTTCAAATCAACTAGAACCAGAATTTGT
>JXCR01094243.1:310769-345227 GCA_002079205.1 Phalaenopsis hybrid cultivar
AAAAAAAAAAAAAAAAACTACACTTATGCAGCATTAACTGTTATAAAGAAAAAATTCCATCAACTGCATGACAAAGTCTCATGTTCTGTCTTAACTTTTAATGCACTAAATTAGATGCAGTTCCACATTAACAAAAAGGATTCCCATTTGAGGATATATGTTTAATATTTCTTTCAATCTCGGTGGCCACACAGTACTCACCAGACAAAGGGTGAGCATTTCCTTCAGAGAACTGAAGCCCGTGAATCAAATTGTGCTTTTGACATCAAAGCGGTAAAATCCTTTGTGCATGGTGAATCAACAATAGTGCCAACCATTCAGAAATAGTACTCTACATAAAGTTGACACAGTATTGAACATTGTAGGACTAAATAATAGGGGCGGTATTGTAATTTTGGTCACCACTTAACAACATTATTAAGTTTAAAGGACATTCAGGGATAAATTTTACACAAAAAATAACACTCGAAAACCAACTCCTACTAGGAATTCTGAGAGCCAGGAATAATATTCAAAGCTTATAACATGAAAATACAATGGAGAAATATCCCACACTTCAGGGTTCTCCTGATTGAAAAGATGTTGAGTATTGTTATATATTGTAATATACAACACATCTCACATGCTCCATTCATTTGCTTAAATGTTGGTTAAATTTAATTTCAATGATTGTTTGTAATGAAAATATATCTTTTTTAATTACATTTTGGCAAACTCATTTATCTAGGCAATTGAACTGTGCTCAATGGAGCCAGCCTAACTTGATCAGATAGGGAAAAAAAAGGAAAACNTGCGAACAGCTCGTGTTCAACTCGTTCATTAAGAAACGAACACGAACAGTGACTTTACAAATAATGTCAACAGAAGTTTATTTCAAACAAACTAAATTTCAAACGAACCGAACACAAACACAAGCTCTGTTCGTTCGTGTTCGGTTCGTTTACACCCCTAGTGGCAAGGCAACAGTGGTGGTGATCGCGGTAGAGGACAGTGGTGGCACTGGCAGTGAATGGCTGGCAGGGCGGTTTTCATTTTAAAAGTTAATGACAATAACTTAAGTTATTTTTAATATTTTTTAAAACAAGTTGATTTATTTTCAAAACAAAAATATTTGAAAAATACAAACAAAATATGCTTTAAAATAAATAAAATGATTATAAATAGGCACGTTAAAGATATCTGGGAACACTATTATTTTTTATCTTTTTTATATATTTTGATATGAAATAAAATATGCTTGGTAAGTTAAAAATAAGTTGTTTCTATTTATTTTTATAGTGATGACAACAATCTCAACAAGGTAAAAATGGCTGATGAAGCGAAAATAATGGTTGTGAAAAGCTGCAGCGTTGGCCAGAGCCGACAATGATAGAAGTGGCGAAAGAAGACAACAATGGCAGAGGTACAGGCAATGATTGTGGTTATGTTTATTTTTAAAAATAGTCAAAAGACCTAAAAGTCATTTTAAGTGTTTTTAAAAATAACTTGAATTGTTTTAAAAATGACAAAAAAGTGGAAATAGTTAAAACATATACTAATCGTATTTTTTCACAATAAAATAAAAAAAGGAACCAAAATAGGCCCTTAGTAAATGACTTCGAAGGAAAGGGTGATTTCATTAAAAAGAAAATATGTTGCCCATAAAACAATTAAATTTAATCAAATAAAAATCTGAACTATGGCTTACTTGCTTCAGTATATAGGCAATTAGGACTTCGCATCCATATTGAAAGGTAAAAAATACAAATATCAACATAATTGCATTATTACTCTTTCACAATAACGAAAAACACAAATCTTTTGCAGAAATTAGAAGGTTTTTCAGAAATAATTTCTTAGAAAGGACTAACAACATTTTCTTTCTGCATGAAATGGCATAAAGTAAGACATAAATTACAGCAGCGGGGATTTCTAGCTCCATTCTTCATTGAATCAAGTTTAAATTTTAAAAGTAATTCTACAGAAAACTAATGCAATTACCAAAAAGCCTTGTTGATCAGGAAATGCAGCCAGACATCTTGTTTGATACTTCAGAGGAGATACAATTCTCTTGAACTCTGTCTGTTTTAGCATCACAAGAGAAGGTTAGATTATCTTAATATTTAAATAGACCAGGCTATAAAAACAAATCAGCTAGAGACATTTGTTTTTCAATTATCCTGAAGCGAAATGGAATAATAAATTCTCCAAATTAAATTTATGCTAGAAAAAACACATGTAGAAAGTCAACAGAAATTTGTTAATGATCAGGACCTCATTATAGTATGTAAAGGGCAACATCTAAAACATAAGAGAATGAATTATGCAGCTTGCAGCATGAAACCGGTGTTTCAAGCTGACGGCATAATCTTAAAAAGCAATGGGGCATTTACATACATACCATACCACACAATTCCTATGTTTTTACATATCTAACACCTAAACTTTTTACATACAATACACTCTAATCTTTAATATCACATCAAAAATACCAAAACTACTAACTCGTAAGAAGTGAAGTGAAGAGGCTTTTTCATGCATAGGTTTATCACATTAAAATGTTATAAAGGTAAATATCAAACTTTAGGTGTTAGATATGTAAATGCAAAGGAGTTGTGTGGTATGCAAGTAAATTTCCCAAAAAGCAATACAAACATACATACATACATACATATATATATATATATATATATATATATATATATATATGTATATANAATGATAACTCATGTTACTGATTTACAGTCATATATAAATGTTATTTATATTGGATCTAGCAGCTATGTATAGTTTTCATATTTTGAGATAATGATTTTTCACACTTCCGAGTATATATATGAATAAATTATGAAATACAATGTATCACATATGTTCGCGGTAATTTAATTAGACAATTCATTTTTTACAAGTTAGGATGAGTGTTAGTGAGAATTTAGTCTGGCTAAATTGTTCGCCTATGTCAAACCTCAACCGACCCTTAAAGAAGGGGCCAGTTGGGGTGTAACATGCACTTTAAATCTTTATTTAAACACTCCAAATCTTATCAACCATATATAATCTTGAAATATTTTAAAACTCTATCGAACTCAAATCCCAATAGCCTCCATAATTAAAAAAAAGAATCCATATACTCCCACGATAAAAGATACCAAAACTGCTCATCACAAAATTCACACTAAACTCTACAATATAAAATAAACACTTAAGCAATAATCACGCACAAATCATGATCAAGAACCCCTCTCCAAACCACATTGCATTGTGTATGCCTCTGAACTCCATTCTGCAATAATCCCCCCAACATTCATGCTCGTTGCTTCCACTTCTGCACATGCTCTAGTTCATCCACACACATCCTCCTTCTCAGTCAACGTCCACCCTTTTGCCAAACCTCCTCTATGTTCGAAGCTGTCGATCAAACACTTGATCACCAACCACCTCAAATCATCATTCTTCATAAATCAAGGCAGCATGTCCTCGACAACAAGCACTTAATAAGATGAAATGAGAAACTCATAACACAAAACCACACGAAAAAAATAAGCTTCGCTGCTCAAACTCCAATGACAAAATATCATCATAAACAATGCAATTTAGCAAAATCAATTTGCCTTTTTTTCTTAAGCATTTTGTGCTTTGCAGAAGTCAATCTTAGCCTTAAATGCCTATCGGCGATAAAATGTTAAGGTGTGATGAGTCGCCCGTAGGAGGCTGTCGGTCGCCGGAATCAAAATCTCGTCGTCTGCTTCACAATGACGTTTTAATTTACATATAGATTTAAGTTTAGAAAAATATGAAATCAAACTGACCCCATAATTTTCACAGTTTAAATGAAAGTGCACTCTACCTCAAACCTTGTATCTATCCCGAGGGATAAACACGGACTTGAGAATGAGACTCGATCAAATAAACTAAGACATATATGACGTCCGTTTGGTCTCCGAAACCGTTTTGTTTGTCGACAAAATTCTCCTATTTAATATGAAAAATTAAATGGGGTTTATTTTAAGTTGGGTTCGGAAAAATTTTCTATAAGGGCAAGCCCCTATAGTTAATTACATCTTAAATGACCGAAGTCACTTAAGAATACTCTCGATAAAAATCAGGAAAAATTATCTTCAAGGACTTCAAAAAGATGAAACTTTTCAACGAAATCGGACAAAGAGGTGTGAAAGAGAAATGACTCAAATTTGAAACATTTATTACAGAATCCAATGGAAGAAGAACTAGGGGATGTCACAGATTCAGAGGAGATCCTCGGTGACTTCTCAGTCTACCCTATGGTTTGGCTTCAGTTTCGATGAGAAATATTCAAGTGTTTTATCCTGCCAATTTTATCTATTTAGAGCTTACATTCGTGTGAAACGATCACACAAATAGCTTGGAAGATGTGAGGATTTAAGTCGTAACGAACGACAACCTCAGAATCCTAAAACGAGTTAGGCCTTAGATCGTACAACAGAGCTATACAAATGCCTAAAGAAAATATTGAGGATTTATGTTGCGCTAGGCGAACAACCTCGAAATCCTATGGATTGTTGTTTTAATTTCTAGGATAAGAATGGTTTAGCTGGCGAAGACATGTTCTATTGTTAAATATGATCGTGTTGTCTGCCGCGCTAGTTTCAAGCTCCTTGTCATGACGAGTTTAAGTTTTCTAGAGTGTCATGTTATAATGTCAAATCCAGCGGCCCTATGGTTGTAGTTCTTCGGATATTTTACAGGGAAGATGTTGAAGTTGTATAGTGTATAGCATAACAGTAGAATATGTAACACAGGACAAGCAGTAGAGTATGCAGTAGAGAGAACAGTACAGCATGCGGGGTAAAGGAAAAGTTTAAAAAAAAATGCAGCAAGTAGGTGATTTGCAAGAAAGTAAAATGTTGTAAACATAAAACAAACATGTATACCTGGGAGGTCCGTTGTTCCTTAGGTGTAATTGATGCAACAGGTACAAGCAATAAAACTTAAGTAAACAAACTGAAATGTTTTATATAAATGAAAACAAAGAAACATCTTCCAGAAATCTCAAGAAAGGTCGTCAAAAGACTCACGACAAGAGAAATGCAAAGAAATACGACGAATCGACAAATCGATTAAAATTGTAGAAAATATGAGAAAATCACGAAAAGAGACCACGAGTGCTTTGTCCAAAAATTCCAGGAAAAACATATGAAAAAGTCCGAAAAGAGGGTGACCGCAAGCACTCGGGTCGGGGCTAGGCTTAACTATATATTCGTACTCGAGGGTCGTCGAAGGCTACTCGGTCACCCGGATGTATAAAGCCCACCACTCAACTAGAAGAGTGTCCTGTCGAACCTAACTCAGGAGGGTACTCCTTAGCCTAAACAGGTGATCAACAAGTAGACAATCGATGTTTAAAATGTATTTAAAATTTATATTTTCAGCATGTACATAGGTTTCAAACATGCAAAAAGTGGGGTTGTATCAATTTTATTTGTAGCGAAAAAATGTATTTTTATTTTAGAAAAAATGTGTAACTGTTCTTATCAAATTTGTTTTTATCAATTTTGAAAAGTAATTGTCCACGAGTCGATCGCGCTGTCAAGCATAAGGCTACCAACAACCTAAGAAGGTTCGGGTCAACTCCCGCTAGTCTTGTGTCGGTGAATGATAATGTCATCCTACAGCTCACTGGGTTCCTGAATCGGATCCCGATGTCGTAGGATGACATATCATTTTGTTCTATCTCCGGTGTGTCTTTGTCATTACCGCCCTAAGCCCCAAAACAAAACCGACCTACTTGCGACATTGCTTAATGGTTTCACGTGTAGCAAAAGTCTATACGTAGACACTTATGTATCGGACATAAGCATAAAAAATCGAACCAAGAAGCAAGGAAAAAAAAAGAACAAAAATGGGGTGAGAGAGAGGAGGGGACTGATCCACCTAAAACATCGAAAAGAATGGAGGATGAATCAGCTCTCAAAACTCATTACAAAAAAGACCTGAAAAGGACGACCCAAAGATCCTTGAATCAATCTGAAAGGATATCACTTTGTCACATTTTTATAAATGGTTTAACCCGAGTCAAGTTGACCTCCTAACGTCGATATCCAAACCCCAAAGATATCTTTTGTGAAATCAATTCTTCTCAGCCAAACATTTGGAAATCTCCCGAACTTCATAAATCAAGCAAAAGGAAAGTGACCCCAGAGAAACCACCACTAGTATTTCCAAATCCATACAAAAATTAGGATCTTCCAACTTCCAAATTAACCAATAGCCTCATATATCAAATAAGCATAAAATCTTTCCATATAACCAGAGAAATGCTCACGGTCGGGGTCAATAGAGGGGGGTATAGCCACCAAGACTTTTGTTCAAGGCAAAATAGGGCCAAAGAGACTCACGGCCAAGGCAACCCAAGGCACAAAAGGAGCGGAGGCTCACGGCCAAGGCAACCCAAGGCACAAAAGGAGCCCACGGTCACAGTAGCAACAGGAAAACTACCCAGACTATTGGCTTTGATACGTAAGAGAGTGAATGGACAAGCTTGTATAAATCATTCAAACCGGCTCCAATTTCCCCCAAGTAAGGCATAAGAAATATGCTTAATTTATTTTTTATCACCTCACTCTATAAATAGTACAAATGCATATGTTTTTGGATGGCAAACTTGATTCATCCATAACATTCAAGTCACCCTAAGTTCGGCAGGAAGAGTCAAACAACCCCGGATAGCCTACCAACAAGTTCATGGGTGGAGCTAAGAACAAGCATGGACCAACTTCACTAAAAGCAGAAAAAAAGCACAAGACAGACCCCCAACAAGCTCTCGGGTAAGAGCAGAAAAAGAGCACAAGACAGACTCTCAACGAGCTCTCGGGTAAGAGCCAGAACCAGGCATAAACAGGCCCCCAACAAGCTCTCGGGTAAGGGACAGAGCAAGCAAAGGGCAGCCACCAAAACTCTCGAGTAGGGACAAGTATAAGGCATCAATTATGGGCTCTCGGGTAGGGACTAAGGCAAACAAAAATCAAACCCAAACCACTCCTCGGGTAGGGACAGGACAAGACAACACCGAGCTCCCAAATAGGGGTTAAAGCAAATAAAACCGAACCTTCCCACAACTATGGAACAGGGACAGGAATAAACACCACAACAAGCTCTCGGGTAGGAGCTAAAACAAGCAAACCAAGCTCCCAAATCAAGCCAAAATAAATCCCTCAAGGTTAATAAGTAAAGCTCACATACCCAAGACAAGATATCAATCCAGAACCCAGCCTCCAACCCTTCCAAGGTGAAAACCGAGCCCCTAAAGAGATCAAATCAAAGCTTTAAAGGCTAATCAAATGCAATATATGATAGCAAATCCAAACCCAGCCATTTTTAGGCAAACCGAAAACCAGCAGGGATAAAAAGAATAAAGCCACACCCCAAATCAAACAAAAATAAGCCTCATAATCAGGCAAGAGTCAAGAGCTAGAGCAGGTAAGACCGAGCCCCAATGGAAACGAGAAACCGAGCCACTCAAGGTTAAAACAGGGCCCAAGCATAGATAGAAACTCAAGCTTTAACAGGAATTAAAGTTTCAGCTACTTTAAGGTGAAACCGACCCATTTAGAACCAAAGAGTAGTTCACATGTCTTTTGAAACATCAAGATATAGAGCCAACATATGTCTTAAACAAGAGCAACAACATCGAGAGTATATTTAGGCCCTCAACTTAAATATTTCAAGCATGAAACAACTTTCAATAGAAGTTTAAACAAAGTGATGCCTCGTGAGGTGCTAAACCCAACCACCAAAACAAGTTACAAGACTTGTCGAATTTAATAAATCCTCCCATAACATATATTTCAAGCAAGGAAGAGTCATAAGAAACCAAAGCCGAGCCCCCAAACATGCATGAAAGGCCAAATAAACTCTCCAATATCTCATGCTAAATAAGAATAGATGAAAAGCCTCATAATACATATCCCAACATGCTTGCAAGAGGCGTCAACATCAGCTCAAAGCTACATTTTCAATTATTTCAACTTGCTTTTGAACAAAAAGAGAAAAGAGGAGCTAGCATCATCTCAAAGCCACGTTTCAACCTTCTTATTCACAGTAATAGAAATATGTCATAGTTTTACCATTTTAAGCAAGTAGGGAAAAGAGAAAAGCTGATAATATGCTATACTTCTATCCTTCTAAACAGGTAATCAAATCTAGCCCTTAAAGTATGTTTGCATTTCTATTCCTACATGCTTGAGTATCATGTATTCAAAAATATAAGTGCCAACTAAGTCAGCATGTTGTATCACCCATGGCATCGAGCTAACAGGTGCTCGGCAAGGCAAAATCGAAAAAAGGGCAAGGCACAAAAGGGGAAAAGGTACCTCCTTGAAGCAAAAGAAAGTAACACAGGAACTTTAAAGACACTCCCCAACTTCACAACTCCTCCAACATCAAGAGGAAACCAATTCAAGCACCAGAAAATTAAAGAAGTCAGAAAAGAAAATGACAGAGTTTCCTCCCTCAGAGATTTTTCGGCATACCTCCAGGGCTACAAAACCGAGCTCTAATATATATCAGAGAAGGAGAAGAATGATTAAGAAGATACGGCAGAAGAATCAAGCACAGAGGATACGATCCTCGCAGAGGCCACGCTCTGCGGCAAGGAGGGTCGAGAGCAGAGGATACGATCCTCGCAGAGGATAGGATCCTTGGCAATAATAAGGGGATGGGTCGCCTGTGAGCTTGTCTCGCGTGCGAGAGGAACGAGCGCGGGGACGAAACTCCAACGGCACGAAGGAGTGGGCCAGGTGAAACCGAGCGAACCGCAGTTAGGGCAGAGGTCCATGAGCGCGAGAGGAAGAAACGAAAGAGGGGAAATAAACTGGGTTAAGGATTTTGTTAACATAAGTTTTTAATTATAATAATAATAATAATAAAATATTATTTATTATTATAATTAACACTTAAATATGTATTTTCCCAAGACGTGCCGTCGCAATGAAACGAATGTCCCCTCTAGGCAAAATCAATGTTCCGGACGCATCGACGCAGTCTATTTCGTCATCCGGAGTCGTTTAGATGACCTCGTCGACGATTGGAACGAAAATGCGTCGCGACCCGAATCACGTCAAAAACTCTGCTCGAATTAGATTAAACAAGACGGCAAAGAGCGCAGCGACGCCAAATCAACGAGTACAGTCAATCCTAAGGCCGACAGTCTTATAGGAATACTCCCTGAGTTCCTTCAGAGTAGCCTTACCTGCTAAGCAATAGCGGTCAAAACTACTATATGGAACGTCAAGTCGAGCGAAGAAAAGTTCAGAATTGCTAACGGGGAGGGCTTCTTCACAAGTTTTCCAGGAATAGTCGACAGAAAGGTCCTACGGCTAGATCCTAGGCTACTAAGGAGAGGAAAACTGCACCTCGATCGAAAGCGAGGTCAACAATGCCCTCCAAAGTCCCAAAGCAAATGCATGAATTTGTCGTTCATAAAAAAAGTTACAGCTTATATACACTTAAATATATAATTGCACTTTTGATAGTTTCCTGTTCATTATTGCCCCCTTTCAAATCTCACTCAATTATTGCTCCCTTTCAAATCTCACTCACATACATATTATGATATCGCGTTTCTATTCTTATACTAGAAAATTGTATACACACATTGTGATATTGACCATGATTATGTTGATCATTGTCATTTAAGATTATCAATCATTTCATCATTATGAAAGGTTTTCAAAGATATTTTGGAGATGATCTTCGACAAACATCATCAAAAGTTTTCCGTCTAGTCCTATGCAATCCACCACATGGGTTAAATGTGGTCCTTCGAACCTAAAACTGAATATAATTTCCAACTCAACACATGTCAAAACTTTACAATCATCATTTTTAAGATGATGATATTATTTACGAACATGTGTAAGACGCATGCCTTGAAATAGGTCATGAAGATAATTATAAGCTACCAGCACCTAAGTATTATGCTTGAAGTAAAGTTTAAAATAATATCAAATGCTAAACCTAGGAATGCAAATGAACCGAACGTTTGACAATCTACTAGTGGCTCGGCTTGATTAGAGCTTATTCATGATCATTTAATTAACAAATCGAACGAACTTAAACACTTTCGTAAATAGTTGATTGCAAAAAGAACAAGTTTGAATGCTTTTTCGATTCATTTATGTTCCTGAGCAATATCGTTTAAAGCTCATGAACAAGCTCTATTATTGTTCAATCGCATCTCGATTAAAGCTCTTACATAAATAGTATCATTTAAATGTCTATTTTTTGGCTCAATAAAATTTATTTGATACAACTAGTTTATTTTTTCAAACTAACTACTTAAACAAAGCCAGAATAAAGCTCAATTATGGCTTGTTTATTTCATCAAAATGAGTTGCTCGTCAAATAAGCTCAACAATCCCCATATAAACCGAGCTCGAATAAGGGATTGATAAATAAGCTCAAGCTCAAACATATTTCTAAAAGCTCAAATTGAGCTCGAGCCGAGCTAATAAACAAGCTCAAGCTCGAACAAGCACCAGCTCTGCTCAACTTGGTTTGTTCGAAGCCCTAGTTGAGTCATACCCTCTACTGATGAAGTGCCAAGGTTGAAGAATATTGTCAATCATAAGATGATAGTTTCTATATATTATTGTACTAAAATATCTTTATTTATGAGAGCTTCAGTTGATCATCTCCAATTCACTTATGATAATCTCAGTAGAAATAAATCAATTCAAAAGATCACAAACAAGCACCTACCAACAATTGAGTTTGTGCTAGCACTATCACTATCATCCCTTTGTGGTTCTAGTTCATTGTTGGTTTAAATTGTAAAGATTATATGGATGTATGAAGTTTGGAGCTAAACAATAAAGCCCCAAAATATGTTTATTATTGAATTCACGTTGTTTTTCCTATATCGCATGGCCTCTTCTTCCACCAAATGATTCGGCCATGATAACTTTTACACGTTAAGATTTACCTCCAACAAACTATTTTAGAGAAGAGTTCCCTGTTAGTTGAATGAATTGATACATTACAATTCAACAAGTTTAGCCCACAATATGTCATTTTTTTAAGTTCATAATAGATCATTTTTTCACGTCCAAAGAAGTCCAGCACGTACAAAGGAGCTATACTGAACAAATTTGGAAGATTTTTAGGGTCATTTAATTTTGAACAAATTCCATCACGTTTTTAATCGTTTAATTTTATTATGTTGAATTGTCATTTTGGATAATCTTAGGTTTGAATTCAGATATTTTGATAGGATTAGATCTAATTTAGAATAGAATTATATTTTATTTCAAAATCTTTGACCTCGTCTTTATAGCCTTCTTCAATAAATAGAATTCATGGTTGCATTCAGAATATCGACTACTACAATGAAATGCATGAATTTATGCTTAAGCCCTAGTTGAATATATTTGTATCCAAGTTGCGCACACAAAGTTTCTCCTTTACCCTACGCTTCATTAATCCACCCATTATCATCACTTACCCACTTCACTGCTTTCATAGTAGATATAGTATTAGATTATAGGTAAGAAAATAAAACAAAAGGTATATAGCTTGTAATCAATTATTTTATTATTAAGCCCAACTAACCTAATCCAAAAAAAATCTGAACCCCGTGTTCTTAACTTATCTGGAAAAATAAAAAGCAAACAATGAACAATCAATAAATATGCTCCTAGACATGGCAAAACGCTCAACACCAGAAATGATCAGAAACCGGGCATTTACAAGGTCAAGCAGTAGGCACATGCCAAGGTATATTTGAATAAGGATGGCATTCCCATTTTAAGGAAATATTCAAAATATCACATAATTGTCCATATTACAACGATTTGTGATGAGCTTCCCATTACAGTAGCCCATTAGCTAAATGTTGTTGCTAGATAATATCATTGCACAAAAGTAAAAACTGGAATGAACATTGATTTTAGAAAAATATGATAATCAATCTAAACTTGCCTAAGAGTTTTGTCCCAACTCCCAGTAACAAGACATTTCAATGGCTCGATCCAAGCAATCTCTTTGATAGGTTCATCGTGAGCAGCAACTTGAGTTGGTTGGCCGCCGGACATTAAAGGCCACATTTTGACCAGTTTATCACAGCCACCTGAAAATACAGTTGTTCCATCGTCTTTCCAAGTTGAGCATAGAACCTATGGAAGAAAATTCAACATGTCAGTAATAACAGATAATAATGGAATAAGGAAAAGCATTAAAAAAAGGCAAATTCAACAAAAAAACAAAAGGGGGATTTTTGCATACAAAACTCACAAGTATTATATATTTACAAAATTTATCATCCAAACTTTAATATTTATTTATTTGACATTCATATCATTAACATCATGTCAAAAATACCATTAATATTTTGATGTGATTATGATATTAAAGTGTTAGATAAGTAAATATCAAAGTGTGAGTGTCAAATTTGTAAATACATAAGAATGATATGGTATGTATGTAAATCTCCCAGAACAAAATTTCAACCACCTTACCGGCTGGTCATGTGATATTGATGCCTTTGGCTGGCTACTCCCAGCAAGAATTTCCCAACATCTAACCTACAAATTCAATAACGGTCTCCAATTAAAACTTCCAACTATGCCAAGAATATTAAAAAATGACAACTCTAAAGGCAATCGGCTCAGCTATAGTTTGTATTCTTTAGAATAGTTACCTGATTATCCCAAGAAGTAGCTACCATATAATTCCCTTTTGGACTGAAAGTGAGGCTAGAAATAGAATCAGTAGGGGCAGGAAGCACCTATAAGAAAGCTCAATTACTACACGTTATAGTGAAGTTATACATGAAACGTGATTTGAAATTATTTAGTGTGAAAAGATGAACATTATCAGCTGCAATAAAATTCGACCAGCTAGGCAAATACACAGTATGAATAACTTCAGAAAAATTTGAATAAAATAAAAAAGATGCTTTCAATACTCATGAAAATAAAAAACCTGATTTTGGCAAGATCAATGTTATTTCAGTAAGCTGGCAGCTAAAAGAGTATACTGTAAAGCGTCCCTCAAAATTCTAAGGATGCTAAAATAGACTTGACACATTTCAATCCGCCTAATAATCAACATTACTAAATTGTTAAAATGATAACTAGTCAAGCCTCTTAGTTTAGAAGTGTGCTAGGCATTCACTATCCGTCAATTGGGGCACAAAACTGACATCAATAATTCTGTCCAACATGGGAAGAATAGCATGATAAAAGAGCTATAGAGTAACAATACATAACACCCAAATCTCACCAATTTAAAAAACTAACACACAACTATTTTCATTTATAATAATATCACACAAATCACAAAGAACAACAAAATGCCAATTCGTTTTTTTTTGCTTTAAATAAATTCTCAATGATTATGTTGTAACACATACGAATACACATGTTCAGAAGTCTTTAAAAAACAAGATTTTATTTAGTGACAAAGAAACATGTCAGTAGCATGTGTGTAAATCTCTGTAAAATTTAATAATAATACTACAATATTGAAAAAAGCTCAAAGTACATATTTTCAGAGTTGAAATTTTGATCCTTAGTATACAGATAACCAGCATAAGATGGTAAAACTACCCCATCTGCCCAACCCACAAAGAAAAAGAAAACAAGAGATTCTATTTGCTTAACAGGTTCACTCGAATAATGGTTCAACTTTACATAGAAGTCCTTCAAGAAAGGTTCAAAGTTTCATTGATGAAATTGCATAAGCATGGCCTATCTTCTAATACCCAAAACGTACTCATTCATTTCAGAACAATTACCCAATTTTAGGCCAAATTCTTGAAATATGAAAAAAAGCCAATGATCCAGCAAGTTTGTCAAGTTTGCAACTCAGAAATAGTTCAGATTTGAAATAGAAATATACCTCAAAGGTGACAAAAACTTTCAATAAGGTAATTCATACAATTTATTCGACATTCAACAAACGACGATGAGACAATTAAATAAAAAAGGCAAAAAAAACAGACTTAAATAGGCTGCTTATGCAAAATTGAGGAGAAACTCATAATAAGCAGATGAAGTTGTAGACTTCTAGAATTCTGTATAATCAAAAGGGTGTGACCAGAGGCTCTTACACTTGTGGGAGTCTAGGGAAGTGCTGATCCACATAACATTAAATCATCTAAACAGATGCAGGGTAACCTAATTGTTGCTGCAGTCCTGCCCTTCATACTTCTTACTATAATCGTACAGCTCAAAAGAAATTAGTGTTGTGATATATAGAATAAAATAGAAGAATGATCTTTCACGAAAGCGAAAAATAGCACGAGAAAATTCACACTATCTAATACCAGAGGCTCTTACACCTGTGGGAGTCTAGGGAAGTGCTGATCCACATAACATTAAACCATCTAAACAAATGCAGGGTAACCTAATTGTTGTTGCAGTCCTGCCCTTCATACTTCTTACTATAATCTTACAACTCAAAAGAAATTAGTGTTGTGACATATAGAATAAAATAGAAGAACTATCTTTGATGAAAGCAAAAAATAGCACGAGAAAATTCACACCAAAAAATAGTAACACAACAGAATACACATATTTAAGTGATTCAGTAAATTGACTACGTCCACGGAGTTGCAGAGGATTTTACTAATTGAAGAATATACATCAGTTGATCATCTCGACTTACTCTCATTTTGTTGCTCTCTCTTCTTCTCTCTCTCTACACCGAGATACACCGAAGAAGCTCTACATCGAGATACACCGAAGAATATAAACTTATAAGAGAAATAAACTCAATTTCTCTTTTGCCACAAGTCACCAAGAAGAAGCCAAGAGAAAACAATCTTCTTCTTCTTCTTTCTTCTTCATTCTACCGCAAGTAACTACTCGTTGCACTTCTCTTCCTTTATCCCGAGAAAGCCCGAAGAAGAACACTAAAAGGCTGTGCTTCTAAACTGAAGGAGAGACCGTGCGATGTCTTTCTTCTTCTTCCTTCTGTCGCGAGCCAGCCTGCCGAAGAAGAAGCCTTGGAGAGCGATACTCCTCTCGCTCGAACCACACGCCCCCCCACCCGGAAATGTTGCCTGTTCGAGACTTAAAGAAGCAGAGGACAGAGGAAGAGGCAGGAGAGGGAGCTAGGGTTGCGATGTTTCGCGATCGAGAGCAAGAGTCAGGAGCGGGGAGCGGGAAGTGGGAGCGGAAGAAATCCCTTTTTTATATTTAAACCAGGCTCCACCTCTTAACAAATCTCCCACTTTGAGACTGGTACACAGGCAGCAACATCTTCTTCCTCAAACTGATATCCTCCACTGACGGCGTCGCCCTTTTCTTCAAACATAAATCCTCCATCTCTGCAACTCAAAGCACTTGTCTTTACACCAGAAGACCAACTGAAGCTGTGCACAACTTCAGTTTTTCAAGAGTGACACTCTTAGTCAACATATCAATAGGGTCCACATAGCCTTGCACCTCCAAGCTATTTCCTGGATTACTCGTCTCTACTTACAACTCCCACTGCATAGGCAATATCTTCTTTGTTGAAAACATTTTTCAACAAGTCTAGTCTTATACATCATACTGTTAGAGTTGTAAATGAGTCGAGCTTGAGCGAGCTCAGGCTTGGCTCGTGTTCGGCTTGTTCGAAATAGCTCGTGTTCGAAATCGGCTAGTATTCGAAATCGGCTTGTGAACACTGTGTTCGTGTTCGGCTCGATTTAAATATTCGTGTTCGTGTTCGGCTCGAAATTGGCTTGTTAATTGTTCGGCTCGATTTAAATATTCGTGTTCGTGTTCGACTCGAAATTGGCTCCTTAAATTAAAATTGAGAAAAATAGATGTAAAGTATGAGATTCGAACCTGGATCAAATCTATACAAAAATAGACATTAACCACATTGTCACATGAGGTGTTATAATTTAAACTTAGACATAAATATATATAATATATTATTATATAAATAATATATGTAATATATTGTTATATAAAATGTTATATAGTTTTTTTTTTTTCTCGAGTCATTTCGAGCCGAACACGAGCGAACAAACTGTTGTTCATGTTTGGCTCGTTTACATTTCGAGCTTCAAAATTTGTTTGTGTTCGGCTCGTTAGGCTTAACGAACAAGCCGAACACGAGCTGCTTAACGAGCCGAACACGAGTTATTCACGAACAACGAGCCAAATTTACAGCCCTACTTACTGTCATCAAGCCCAGTATTCACCTAGTATAACCACTTATTTTGTAATGTCTTCTTCTCTAGTGGAAGTTCTGTCTGCTCTCACTTGCTCGAACTTTCATCTTGCAAGCTTTTTTCATAGTTCTGTGGTTCCCCGTCATCTGTCTGTGGAAAAATAGGAATGGATGTCCCGGACCCACTCTCCTCTTCAGTTTCATCATCAACAAAACTATGAACTGTCAGCAATAGTGCATCATGTATTTTTTCAGATAGCACATTTGCGCTATCATTCTCATCTTCTTGGGATTTTTACAGTTTCTCTTTACGTGACCAACATCGCCGCAATTCCAGCAGATTGTTTGCTGACCAGACTTTGATTTTGATCTCCTTCTATTTGAGTTATTGTTTTGTGATCTCCCTTTGAAATTAACATTCAATACTGAACTCATAATTGAGATCTCGCCTGAATCTTTCCTACGCACCTCCTCTGCCAAAATCAAATCACAAATATCATCACATTTCAGTTTAGATTTACCTGCAGAGCTACTAATTGTCATTCTCATGGCTTCCCAACTATTTTGGCAATGTTGCCAACAATATCAGCGCACGTATCTCATTATCAAAATCAATTTCAACAGACGATAATTGATTTGTGATAATATTGAAATCATTCAGGTGTTGAGCAACAGAAACACCTTCCGTCATCTTCAAATTGAATAATTTTTTTATCAAGTGCACCTTGTTATTCGCCAATAACTTTTCATACATGTCTGATAAGGCTGTCATGAGATCTGCAGTCGTTATTTCCTTGACAATGTTGTGTGCAACGGACTTCGATAAGGTCAATCAAATAACCCCCAGAACCTGTCGATCCAGCAAATTTCATTCAGCCTCATCCATCCTTTCAGGCCTTTTCCCCAATAACGGAAGATAATGTTTCTTCCCATAGAGGTAAAATCTGCATTCTCCAATAACCAAAATCTGTGTCATCAAATTTCTCGATCCCTGAAACCTTCACTTCATCTGCAGTCATCGTCTTTCTCAGATTCGAATTTGGCTCTGATACCATTTGTTGTGATATATAGAATAAAATAGAAGAACGATCTTTGACGAAAGAGAAAAGAGCATAAGAAAATTCATACCAGATAACAGTAACACGGCGGAACACACAGATTTACGTGGTTCGGCAAATTGCCTACGTCCACGGAGTTGCAGAGAATTTTACTAATTGAAGAACATACATCGGTCGATCGTCTAGACTTACAAGAAGAATCTCTCACTTCGTTGCTCTCTCTTCTTTTCTCTTTGTTCTTCTCTTTCTACACTGAGATACACCGAAGAAGTTCTACACCGAGATACACCGAATAAAATAAACTTACAAGAGAAATAAACTCAATTTCTCTTCTTCCACAAGCCACCATAAAGAAGCCAAGGGAGAACAATCTTCTTCTTCTTTCTTCTTCCTTTTACCGCAAGGAACCACTCTTTGCACTTCTCTTCCTCTATCCCGAGAAAGCCCGAAGAAAAACACTAAAAGGTCATGCTTCTAAACTGAAGGAGGGACCGTGCGATGTCTTTCTTCTTCTTCCTTCTGTCGTGAGCTAGCCCGACAAAGAAAAGCCTTGGAGAGCAATACTCTTCTCGCTCGAACCACATGCCCCCCCCGCCCCCCCACCCGAAACTGCTGCCTGTTCGCGACTTAAAGAAGCAGAGGGCGGCGTTGTTTCGCAAATCGTAGGTGGGAGCAGTTTTGAGACAGAGGAAGAAGCGGGAGCGGGAGCTAGGGTCACAATGTTTCGCGATCGGGAGCGAGAGAAATCCCTTTTTTTTAATTTAAAGTGGGCTCAACCTCTTAACAATTAGTCCCTTAATAAGTTAACTGATAGATCTTCAAGATGAGTAATAGAAAGTTTGATCAAGTAGTCCCAAACCCTTCCAAAACATTCATGTGCTTGCCAAAGTCACCCCAACTATGAGAACCAACAACAAGTTAATCATTAGTATCATTCCGTGTTATCCTTGTAAGTAAACTTTTTTTTAGAATATTGCTTGTAACACAAGTTTTCCACCACATAAACCTCTTTAAATACTAAAGAATCTGCCAAATAACTCTTTAAACCTTCCAGCATCAACCACCCGTACCACAAACAACTACACAAAAACAAGAGCAGAGGCCAACATAAAAGAAAAATAGCTAAAGCTTAATAAAAGTACCTCGAATGACTTGTTCGGATTCGGATTAGCAGGTGATGAACCGCCAAGCCCAGGAAGGCCAGCCATATCGTTTCCAAGCCAACACCTAAGACAAGTAAACATTATTGAAGATCATAAATTTGCAAAATCCCCGGAGGCTAGTCAAACGTTACAATTTTCTATAATTCTAGTTTATCTTTCATTGGCCAACATCGACCAATGACATGATAAATAACAAGCAACTAAGTTGATTAGGACACCGAAATGTGACTTCCTACTGACAAAGTAATGCAGGGCCCCAACCAAACCATTCACGACAAAAAAAGCAAAAAAACACCCAACAAGGCTTTCAAAGAGATTACAAAAGACATTTGATGGAAAATACCTTCAAAATGAAACGCAATTTGCAGAAGAAATAATCCGCACTCCCTAGTAGTTCAAAAGANCTTCACGACCAAAAAAGGAAAAAAACACCCAACAAGGCTTTCAAAGAGATAACAGAAGACATTGGATGGAAAATACCTTCAAAATAAAACGCAATTTGCAGAAGAAATAATCCGCACTCCCTAGTAGTTCAAAAGAAACGGCCACTCGTTAACTAGAAGAGGGAGAAAGAGGTAAAACAAGAAGCCCGGTTCCGGGCTATAGTCTAAGAGCTCGCGAAACAGAGGAAGAGGCTACAAAGATCTCCCCTGGGCTAGGGCACCATTCGAACACGGGAGGTTATGATGGCGAAGGCCCTCGCTAGGGCGCTCGGCGGTATTTCATTTTTGTTACGTTAGCGTGGAAACCACGTGGGCTGGGCGTGCCGGTTTTAGATGAACAAATAACTGAAATTTGAATGTGTGATTTAAGTTCTAATTTTTCTTTCTCATATGACTACTCGTATATAGTTCTATGTACCGCGCAGGTTATTTTAGAGTTATTTTTCAGGTTGTTTTTTTGTATTTTCAATTGGGTTATTTTGGAATTATTGAAAGTAACCTGAAAATAGCTGAAGAATAACATGTGCGGCATGTAGAGCTATGTCAGGAGTCCGGACATAAAATGCGAACGAGATTTACACATACCTTTGAACCTTTAGGGCTGTTGTTCCTAGTTCATCTATCTTGAGGGAGATTTATGTGAGAAAAATAAAGAAAGAGAATGAATGTATTATTTGGGCTCAAACTATGCATTCAATTTTTTAGTCTCCTTCGGGGTAACGGAGAATATGATCTAAGGAGAAGAGGGGAGAAGGAATATTTTGTGAGAGTCACCATCTAACTTCCCTCAAAACAAGCCAGGAGAGTCAATCTTCCCTATGGTCCCTTCTCTCTCCTATCATACATGTTCAAGAAAAAATAAAAATGCAAGTTGTGTCGTACAAAATTGTCCATGATGTCTCGATGAAAAGACTGCAACGTGAATGTCATGCAGCCCATAAATGTGGATATTACATACGCCCATTCTTGAAGGTGAGCTAGGCAGGTGAATCAGATTGTTCAGTTTGTCAAAAGAATTAAGCTGACCAGATGGGCAAGTCAATCCTGAGGGTCAGCTCGACAACTAGTGTGACACAGTTAGGATAGCAGCAAATAGAGTTGGCAAGCCACCTTAGCAAGTTACTATAATGACAGTCGTGTCTTCTGGATAATTTGGCTAATCAAGTCCACGAGGCCTGTTGGGCGCGGGCTTTGGCCCATGAAGACCAATTTTTATATGTACATTTAGTTCTTTGATTCTCTTATTCATTCAATAGGCTTTTGCAAAAAGAATACAAAAATGAAAGAAATATAGTTTTTGTATCATCACCTATTGATGCAAGTGGCAAGATGCTTCAATAGCGTTTGGTGAGTTGCTAACTTTTTTGGGAGCCAGTTCGCATGATTGTATAGATGTATCCACAGTGTTTACAAATTTTGCTTTGAACTATTTATATGCGTATATCATGGCTCCTCATTGGGCAAAGCTGAATGTTAATCATATCGACTTTTGATATTTTCTCAAATTGGGGTTGAAGTTCTCCTACAAGAAGTAATCTATTTCATTTACTTTCGGGCTTGTTTTGTCCTTCTTTTTGAGGTCATAACTCTCCTACAAGGAGTAATCTTTCAGTCTTTAAGTAATGATATAATTTTTCCTTTTATGGGGACTTTTATTCTCTCTCCGGAAAGTAGCCATGAACTAATTGGTCATATAATTTTCTACTTTATCGCTCAATTTGTATTTTAAAGAATACGTGCAATTGTCAATGATGATGAACATAAGTAGAGTTTGATAACTTCCTTATGTCGATAGGGTTTTCAACGTTATGTTTTTGTTGCAATTTTTATTTTGTAAGGGAACATTTATCATATAATTTAAAATTGGATCTTAATATGATCATAGGTCTCCATTACCAACACTATTTTCCTGTAAATAAAGAAAAATAATCAATAAGTATTTAAAACCACGACTCCTGATAGTTATATAATTTTACTGAATGTTAACTCTTTAGCGGGTGTATAAGGTGTTTTTGTAGAAATTGCAGACTTCTAATATTGGGAAAGATCTTGTCCTTCTCCTTTGGTTTAAGATTTTTATCCTTGATCTCCATGTTTGAGGCATTTTCCTCAGGCTAAGGTGAAGGTCTCAGAAGAGATTTTCTTAGCAAATGCCCTCAGCAAGAGGAAGGAGGAGGTGTCTAGAGAGAAGGAATTGAGAAAGAATAGTAGACCGACCAAAGAGAGGGGAATATTCAAGGAAAGGACTCCTCTAGGATCTTTTTGCCAAAGATGTTTAAGTCTCAGACCTCAATCTAAGTGAGATGATGGAGGTTGCTTCGAGTGATGTAAGGGTGGTACTTCCAACTGGAGATAGTTATTCTACAGGCACTGTCGTTGATTTGAACGATCCTGTTGAAGAACAAACCTCTCACATATATGATATACTGAAGCAAAAAAGTACCATGTTGCATCCTAAACTCAGCTTAGTCTGTAAGGGTGTCATGTATCACATTTTAGAAAGTAATACAAATCTAAGGAACTGGGTGACTTCACTGTGACTTTTTTTTTTGTCTTAATCAAATGTAAATGCATCAATTGACTAGTGAGTAGAAAACACAATCTCTTCTAGGAATTCCACTGGATTTAATGCTTGTGGTCCTAGACAACGTGCAGAAGCAGAAGTCCCGGGAGCATTTCCATGTTGACCTGTCTCTGGGAGGTAGCATAAACCTGATTAGTGAGCTTGAACTCTATTTTTATTACCAAGTATGATCTTTTTCTGCTTGCAGGGGTACATAATAAAAATGAAGTGGAATGTCTCATACATGTGAATGTTGATGCGGAATCAATCTTGGTGCTGATCACAACTTATAGTTACCTGGATTTTAAGGAGGCATCAATGCTTGTTGAAAGAAGTTTGATGCCTGTTGACTCGACTATGGGCTATTCATGCATGCAAGGAATGGAATACCAAGATTCTCGAGGTGACATGAAGGAATGGTTGGCTACTATGGAGGAAGACCTTTAGGATGCCAGAGAATGTATTGTTGGCAGCTAAACTAAATAATAGTTACTAACTTAAGGTTCAAAGAATGAGTTATTGAGTTGGAGGCATCTATCAGCAAGAAGACCAAAGTTTGAATAACTGAATTAGAAGCCTTGTTAAAGGATAATTTGAAGATTTATGAAGAGACCCAATAATGATAGAGAGATTTAGAGGCTAAGCTTGCACTCCTCCAACGGTGCCTTTAGTTGAGCTGGTCAAATCAGCTCATGACCGATGATATGTTAGTTTTGCAACGTCTCCTTCAATAAAGAAAGATCGGTTTGAATGGCGTGAGGGAGGAGAACCTCCATTTTTTTCTATTTTCTTACCATATTTTGTTGTTTTTTTTATCTTTTTATTTGTTGTAATGTGACGATAATGTAGAAGAAAAAAATTATCAATTGACTCCTGTCTCATCAGCTCGTTTTATTTCCATTATGTCTATTACTAATTATCTATTTGCTTGTTATAATTTGTGTCAAAGTGTCTGTCCATTTTTTTTCCTTTTGTGTTACCATTTCTCACAGTTTAATGGAAATGCATAATTAGTTGAAGCATGTACGTTTTGTCTCTCTCAGAGTGTGTATAGAAAAGGATATTAGTGTTTGAGTGTCCCATTGAGGGAGATATGGATATTTATTATGTTTATCCCTTTTGCATATGTTAAGAAAGTTCTTGAATTCTCTGGCCTTCCTCCATAGCATGTTGTAGTAGTTTTCTCACTTTACCAAGGATTGTTACAAGTATGAAGTATAGTAGTGTGGTTTTCCTGTTAGCTAATTATTTAAGGGAATGTGATGGACAATGAGCTATAATCAAAGCACAATCAACCTATGTGTTTTGACAATATTGTGATTCTACGACCGACTAGGGATGACAAAGCTCCCTATATTATTTATGATCATAAAATGTATTATTATAAGGACCATTTTGGGTTGGGCCTCATATTTTTCTCATGTAACGAGTGTGAATATTTTGAATTTCTATGGGATAGTGTGGAGAAAATTAGCTCTGACTTAATAATAAGAAAAATATATTCTGGCAGGATTATGATATTTTTTTTAAACATAGAGACTAGGGGTCAAGAGGAAGAAGTCTTGTTTTGCTCGTAGTTGGAGTAGTTTGAAGATTTTGATGAGATCACAACCTTATTTAGGTGACTCGTCCAATTCTATTCAATGGAAAATTGAGGACCAAAAGAGCCACGAATCTTTAAAGTCGGTAGAAATTGATGTTAAGAGACACACTTCTTTTACGTTCCTAAAGGAGATGTTGGGAGGTAAGTTTGTCATTTTCTTGGTGCTTTAGACTCTCTTAGGCGAAACTTTCACAGAGTATTGAACCTAGTTATTCCCTTTTTTTGGACTCAAATGAATGAATAAGGTCTGTTGCATCTTTTTATGAACGAGTCAAGGTGATTTTGCCCCTTCCTTACCCATATAGTGCAAAGGAGAAAATCCTCTGGCCATGATAGTGAGTCATGAGACATATGGTGCAGGGCCCTCGACTCCCAGAGCGGGGATCACGATTATTATATTGAAAAGAATAGGTGAAGGGGAAGAGAAAGAAGATGAAGATTAGAGATTGAACTTTTATTAAAGGGAAGGTTGTGTGGCCCGCTCGAGTTTTATACTAATTCAGGAGCTAGTGATATCTCAAATGAGTGTGCCAGATAAGTTAATTTTTTAGGGTTGATTGTAGGAACAAAGGTTCAATCGGTGCCATAGAAGGCTCTTATTGAAACCAACTCAGAGAAATAAGGGCTTTATGGTAGAGCTAAAAAGAGGAAAGTCATTGCACTAAATACTCCTAAAGAGCTCCCTTGGACGGAGTTAGCATTATCCTCACTAAGGAAGAAAAAACCAAGGTGAAGATAGACCCGACACAAGATTGGTTATCAAAGAGTGAATGTTCAACTTGATCTTATTAGTTGGGTTTGGTAATCAACTCGACACATTTAAGTATGACGACTACTAATATTGGTGAGGGTAATATGCATGTTTTCATTATGAAAAACACTACATGCACTTGGCATTAGGCATATGTGATGAGTCAATCCTACTGTACCCTCCAAAAAGAATGTCAAGAATCAGGGCTCGCTTGAGCTAAATTGAGGGAAAAAACACAAACATAAACTAGGTTAGTCAAGGAATTGTGAATTGATACGGTAGCTTTGAAGGAAATGAATGTTAATATGTAGATCGTGATTTCAAAAAAGATCTGAGAAACAGTGGACACTCAAAAGCAGATGAAGGAATTGGAGGCTGACAAGAGATGCTAGAAAAAGAACTACTGATATGAGCTTTGGAAGACTACAAGCTGAATGTTGCTTCAGTCTTGAATCATAGCAGTAAGATGAAAGAGACAATCCATCTAAGAGATTTTGAAATTGGATAATTAGTGAAGAGGGTGATATAGAGTTATGAACTGGTAAAAAGCTTACAATTTGAGGTCGAAAATTTGAAAATGCAACTCGAAGGTCGGTAAATTAAAGGTGAACTCCTTGACTCCCTTACATTGTCTTTAGCATATTAGGATATCTTGATGGATTATTATGTGCATGCATTAAAATCTTGGTAAAGAAAAGTGTTATGGGTCATAAATGGGAGGATATGTATTGAATCTTGTCAATGAGCCCGACACATCATAGATTAAGGATGATGCGACATTCAAAACTACTTTAGTTTTTTTTTTTGTTATCTTGCTTTGTTTTAAGTTCTTATAAAGGATGATGTGATTGTTCTCAATACATGAATGATGTTTTTGTACAAGTTCATGAGTCCATTGTTTGTTTACTATTTACTTTTTCCTTTAAAGACAGTTGGTCCATGCTCAAATAGTTAAAGTGTCATAATAATTACATTTTTTGTATATTCTCGCTTATGTCCCTTGGTTTGGGTAGGATATAAAGGGAGTTTTGAGTTCACACACACTTTTATTCTTATTTGTGCCTATTTTCTCAGAGTGCACTCGTTCAAGCATGATTTTTCCATATGTGTCTAAGCACTTGGAACCGCCACCATAGCTTATTTTTAGGATTCACTCCCATAGAGGAGATAACTATTGAAATAGAGAAGTGTAGCGCAGAGCATTTGAAAGCACAGTCTACAACCAGATCTATCTTGAACACTCATGTCCTAGTAGAGTTGTAGGCAATGAGTGTCTATAATGATTTAATGACACTCTAGCTAGCCCCAAATGAAGAGGCACCAAACATTTTTGTGGAGGAGAATTATGTTGTTATTATGATCAGTTTAGACTTAGTACTAGTTTCACCTTATGCGAGAAGTTGTCAGAGGTGTGAACTTCTATGATTTAGTGATCGCCCAAGTTCAACTTAACTTGAAAGCTATTTTAATGCACATGATTTTGTTCTTGAAATTTATGAAGTTGTTATGGCCTATGAACATTTTTGGAAGCATGATTCAACTAAAAATTTATGTTGGCGACACAATTTTCTTTTCCCTTCTCAAGTTTTTTGGTCTAGAAAATAAGGTATGGGATTGGAAGCAAACATTTGACATTGTTAAGAATAATGGCAAGTGGGAGATCCTTACTTAGCCCAATCTTTTACATGGATATGAAAGCATCATGTATCTTCAATCTACCCATGATGAAGACATTCAGTTATGATTGTCTTAAGGGATAAACATTAAATGTGAAAGTATTCACTACGACCTGATAGCTAAAGATGATGTCATTGTGCCATTGAGTTATTTTAAAGTTGTGTTTGTTATTAGTTTCTCAAAAAAAGTGTCAAGGTCTCCCTTTGAGTTGTCAATAAAATTAGGATCACATGCACCTGTAGACATAAAAGGTGGCATTAATGTTGGATCCTCAGGGTCTAACCAATCTTATCATTCTTGATGAGGAAGAGAATGATGAAGATCATGTTCCCTTGTCCCAACTTGAAAGATTTGTTCATGTGAAGGAGCAGATTGCCCTCAAGCTAAGGGAGTGGTTGGCAGTTTCTCAAGCTTATGATCAGACCGAGCCGATAAAGGCAAAGTTGTAGTAATAAAAGGGTCCTTATAATGATTCATGCAAAAAAATGAAAGGTGGAGAAGAAAATGAAGAGTGCAAAAGTCAATAATGCATCTTCTAAGAGGGGGGTTTTTGTCCCTAGAGGACTTTGACATAAGTGGTAGTATGACTGATAAATAATAAAAATATCCAGGGTGTTGGTCCACTTTACTCAGAACTGAATGTGCAAGGAAGGGTACTCTAGTGTCCCTTACCTTTTGGGTTATGTTATCAGCTCTAAATATTTGAGAGAAAAGAAATTTGTTGCAAAATAACAAAACTCCACTTTACATGAATGAAGAGTATGGGGGTTTTCTAGTAGCAGGGCTATACTATGTATTAGTCATATTTCTAGTTTCTTCGAGACTTTGACAAACTTTAGAAGGCCCATGTTGTGATAGAAAAAATGGTGGTGGCCCTTGATAAAGAAAATGCAGTGTTATAGGCGAGGTTCACTGATGATGCATGCTGGCTTAAAATTATGAGAAGTTGCTAAGATACTTGGAACGAGAGAAGACCTGACTACAAGCAGAGCTGAAAGATAGTAAACTGCAAATAATCATCCTACTAGACGAGCCATCTCGATTAGTGAGACAAAAAGAGAAGGATCAGCTTGCCCTGGGTGAATAAAAGAAGCATTCCAGTGTTCTTGTCCATAAATATGTAAAACTGTTTGAAGCACTAAATGCTCAGTCTACTGCATCTGAATAATGAATGGACGCCGATCAGATAGTAATGAAAGAGCATCATAATGAAATTATCAAACCAAAAAAAAGTTGTTTGAAGGCATGAAGACTCAATAAGAGTTTTTGATGAGTTGTTAGGTTTTATTGAGTATCAACAACTTTTATCTGAGAATTAGAAAGAAATTTTTGAGCTTGTCCAAAAACTCTAGTTAATTTCCAGGTATTGTCCCCCTAACATTATAATATAAAAACAAACCACTCAATAGTATAACAAATACTACATAAATTAACTACTCAAATAAATTAAAGGACCCATCAATAACATTATATTAACACTTTATGACAATAAGTTACTTGATAGATTATTTCAAACCCAAATGATAGCTTTTTATATCAAAAAGAATTATAGCCATGATAATGCACTACTTGGAGCCGAAATTAGGTGATCATAAGCTACATCAAATCAATCGAATAATAGCATTAATATTCTTCTCATATGAGTGAGTACAATCATTGCCTCCTTTGATGTCATCAATCTAAATATAATGTAAAGAGAGCAAAGAAGGCTCTAAAAAGATTTGAATTTAGTTCAAGGAAGGCTCTAATTCTAATTTGGCATATAAGATTGTACCCCAAGTTTGAAACAAATGTTTGATCTTTGTTCAAATGTGTATAGAACATTTATCATAGTGCTCAAATCTTATTCATTTTCAAACTAAGGTTCTCTTACTATGTCATTCCCATCACAACTATAAATATATGATTGCATTCGGGCTTCCATAACTAAAAAATAAACATACTAGCATTTGTTCATTTGAAGGAACAGAAGGCCACTAGAAAGCGAAGAACCATTCAATTTCAAACAATTATCTCCACTTTGGACTTTGCCTCCTTCAATAGCCAATACCATATAACTTATCCAATTATAGATACATGGCCGAGTCAAAATCTAAGGTGAAGATAATTGCTTGATATTAATAACTTCTAGAGCAACTTCTTATATTTTATTTCTCCTTTTCTCTCATTTCATAATCTTGCAAGCAAAATCTTTACATAATTCACATATAAATATGAATCCAACACATTATTTATGTTTATAAATTTAAGTATTTGAGATAATAACACTCAATAACTCATTTCAACCCAACATGAAGAAGCTCAGCTTTTAAAAACCCCCAACGGTATTATCGTAACCTACCGTAGAAGCATTTAAATACATACCACCCAATTCTCATGTATTTACATATCTAACACCTGTATTTCTCTTTATACATTTATAACACACAAATCTTACCACTATTTTAACTCTTCAAAGGTGAAATAATTTTCATGCATAGAAAATGTGATACATAAATAAAAAATTGAAGTTTAGGTGTGCGATATGTAAATACATAGAAATTGAGCGGTATGTATATGAATATCTTCCAAAAAGACCACAAACCGCACAAAAAATTGAAATGTTGGAACATTTTACTGTCGAACTTAGTGCTGTGCAATTTCGCTTAGCATATTACTTTCAAACATGTCTTAGAACCTCCTGCAAGTTGGAGTTTTTAGTTACTCATTTCATCACAGCATTTCACTTTTAAATGCTTACACTCCAGTTTTCAAGAGAAATCCAGCCAAACAGGAAGCACAAATTCATCAATACAGCTGATCCAATCTGCAAATATCATCTAAACAAAAAATAAAAACAATTTTGTCACTAATTTACAACATCATAACAATATAATTAACCTTCCTATTTACAAGTGCCTAATCTAACATTCCATCAACATCAACATTTGGTTTATAACTAAGCTTGCTCGCAAGGCCGAGCTTCCCATAGCAAGCTCAATGCCCGGAGCCGTTGGAAATAATCGCCCAATGCAAGCAATCCGCGAGCGACCTGTCGAGTGGTCAGAATCTTGTACATTTGCTGCATGGTCTGTTGTCTCAGATGATCAGCCTGTTGTATGGTAGTAAAACATAAAGAGTTAGTGAACCAAGGCAATGGTTATAAGATTGGAAGACTGACATACATACCACTAAATTTCTATGTATTCACATATTTGACAACTATAACTTCTATTTTTGCATACATACCACCTTATCTATGCATGAAAAGATGTAGTTCACTTATTTTTAAAGTTAAAATGGTGGTATTTTTGAAGTGATATGATGTATTTGGGTGGTATCAATGTAAAAAAGCAATGTTTAGGTGTAGATATGTAAATACATAGGAATTGGGTGGTATGTTTGGAAATGCCCTTTAAGATTTTAGCCTTCTAGGTTGCTTGAGCTTTCTTTTAATGCAGTCAATAAGCAGCTTTGTTAGAGAAGTGTCTAAAACATGTATAGTTTTAGTATTGTTTACACCAGAGAAAATTACAAGCTGGCTTATACGTAGAAAAGTGCAATTAAAAAGATCACTACCAAATATTGGTTTCTTATTGTAGCACATATATTAACTTCATCACTTGCAGTGATGCCACTGAAAAATTGAATCAAATTTCAAATCTCAATTCACGCAAGTATTCAACCTTAAAACATCTGAAATTGAGTCCGAGAACACTTGACCATCAATTTTAGGAAATCATAGTCAAAACATGCATCTCGATGAGATGAATATGATGAGTCCAAAATCACTCAATTATAATATCATTAAGGTAAGATTTCTAAAATATATAAAATGATAAAGAAGGAACAATGCAAACTATTTGATGAACTGTTTTTATTATTCGTCACAACAATTAGAATAACACCTCCATAAATATATAAATAGGTCCTACTTAACATATTCAAGAGGGCGTGTGGATACTCAAAGAATTTAATAGCTCTATCTACCAACAACTACCACCTGCGACCAACCACCGCTACTGAATGATAGCACCAATGCCGAGCAACGGCGACATCCTTCATCAAACTTCTCTCCACAAAATTATTAAGCTGGATATACTATATGAATGAGTGTTGGAAATAAAAAAAAAAAGATGGCAGTTTTTGAACAGTTCACAACAGCATTGTCCTAGTCCTTAAATGAAATTTTATGTTTGTTCAAAATCCCAATTCATCATGAAAAAGCCTCTCTTGTCCCCTACTGCCAACCTCATCACCCAAAGAGATTACCCTAGCTTTTGAGTTTTAATTTTTTTCAAATTTAACTAGTATTAACTCTGTACTGGTAAAATGAAATTGCATCAATACAGATTTAATTTATTGGTTAAATTAAAATATTAGTAGATTTATTTTACTGTTAATCAAGCACAAAAAAAATTATTTCACTATATTTATTTTACAACCAACCAGACAGCATAGCGAAATTAAAATACATTGTATTCAGTTTGCATTCTAAATACCTGCAACAAAAAAAAATCCTATATAAAATTATTACACCTATATTAACAAGAACTAGGGCAGTTATTCTGGTTGACGCTGGAAGTTAAGCGCCCATGTTGATCCCAGTTCAACTATTTCAAGTTACTCATATATATATATATATATATTTATTTATTTATATTGAAACTACACACATAAAAAATATAAATATTTTTCAAATAGTTGATTAATGAAGCAAATCGATTCAGCCCAATCCTTAAAAGTATGATATGAAGTACAAAATAAGAGGAGAAATAACTAACAAGCATATATCATGTTCTCTTCTCTAAACTAAGGACGGTGGTGAAGAACTCACAATATTTTGAGAAATTTAACTAGACAGAAAGCAAATGAGAAAAGAGAAAAATTTCTCCATCATAAAAACTCCAAATACATAAGTTGAAGAATCCGTTAGTTTTCTCACTTTGATGATCTATACTTGCGGTTTTGTGTTGCTATCTTCCCTTGCAGCAGTAATAAGGAATCACATATCCCCTCCATCCGAACTCTTCCGTTCACAATCTTGAGAAGAAGAAACTGAAACACTTGATCAAATCTCTTTTCCTTGCTCTCTAATCCGCTCTGTAAAAAGAGAAGCCGTTGAGCTGAGCTCCCAAACAATAGCTTAAGAACTAGGGCTTTGGGTAACCAGGGAATTACTAAAATGCCCTTCCAATTTGATGTAATTTCTTAAAAAAAAAATAGCGGTTTTGCAGCTTCTGCGGTTCGTATCTTTTGCGCAGCTTCGCCCCGACTTCTTCGACTCGTCTTTTTTGCCCTCTACCTGACTTAGCAGGGCTTCTCCTTACTTTGATGGAGCTTCCTTCTTCTTCGGTGGAACCTGACAAAACCTCCTTTGCCCACGTGGTGGGCAATCCTCAGGGAGAGACAGCGGTTATCTTCCCCTCAAGTTATAAGAAGTATCGTGATGGTACATGTGACTGCCCCTTTATTAAGAATGCAAGTAGGAAAAGTGAGAAGACAACACTTTTTTTCTCCGAGTTAGAAATTTCAACCCTAACTGACAAATTCAAGTTTGTACTTATTGGAAAATTTCAGTGGAGAAACCCACATATGGAAGTTATCAGGAAAAATTTTGATAATTTCAAATTAGCAGGAAAGTGGAAGGTGGGGCTCATGGATGATAGACATGAATTGATTCAGTTAACCGTGTCTGAAGACTACATTCAAATTTTCTCCAAAAAATATCTCAGCATTGTTAGTAAACCAATAAAACTACTCAAGTTGTCTCCGAATTTTGACCCCAATCATGAACCTACTATTGTACTGGTATGGTTTAGTCTATCTAGTCTCAAGCTTCACCTTCTTCTTCATCAAGTTCTTTACTCTATTGGTACATACTTGGGGACCCTATGAAGCTATATCTACCCACTTTCAACCTTACCAGACCTTCTGTGACCAAAATACTTATGGAAAGAGATATTACTTTACCTGATGTTACTGAAGTCTGGTTGGACACAACTCATCATGAATATTGACAACAAATCATCATGGAGCATAGACCTTCTTATTGTTCTCATTGTAAGATGTTTGGACATACCCTTGATAAATGCCATAAGCTTCATCCTAATTTGAAATCTAAAAATCAAGTGAATAAGGATGAATCTAAGGATATATCTGTTCCACCTGGAGAGAAACATGACATGATTTGGTGTCTGATTCTATTACCCCTGTGGACCCTCTCCCTGAAAATACTGTTTCTGCGATCGATGAGAAGCTAGATGACACTGCTGAGCAATCTACACTTTTAAACTATATTGAAAACAGTACTGAAGGGCCTCTACCTATACAGACTGATAATCAAGAGAACCTTGCAGCTCCCCATCTTCAGGAAGTATCAGCGGTAGAGGCGACAACTCTTACCTCACATACATTTGAACCTCTTATGGGCATAACTGTTGGCAATCTTTCTACTGCAGCACTACCATCTCATCCGAATGAGCAACAAACTTTGTATAAGGAATGACAGGTCTACACTTCCAGGAGGAAGAAGAAAAATAGAGATCTACTTGAGCTAATGAATCTAATGGATGATACTTTGGTTACTTCGGGCAATGATACGTATCTCACCAATTTGTTAGCTAATTCCCTTCTGAGAATTAAAGACAGAGGCAGAATTAAATTAGGTAGACCCGATTGATCTTATATGTACCATCTTCTTTTGGGTTTTTAAGATACAGATACAATGTGATGGAGAGCCCAAACATGACACCCTACTCACAATAAAACCACAAGGGGTTCTACAACTAGAAAATACTAAAAAGTACATTAGAGACAGAAAGAAAAAGCCTAAAAATGTAGAAATACATAGTATTAGGTGGCTAGAGAGCAACCCAATTTGGTTTTGCGTCTGCCTCTGGTTATAGGAAAGGAGCAAGCTAATAAGTTGGTAAGATAATTATCATTGCCAGTAGTAACCAATGTATCATCCAATATGTTCCCGACCTGGAGTCGACCTCCATTCTTCTTCTTCCTCCTGGAATAGACCTGTCATTCCTCTTCCAAAGATTGGCTCACTTGATCTTGGTCTAAAGTGTGCGGAGGATGTACAGATTGTTGGACATTAGAAGCAACAACCTGTTGTACCGGCTAATCTATTATTGGATCAAAGGAGCACTCTCGTGTGTCTTGGCATGCGAGTGAGTCTTCAATAACAATGGGTGGTATGAGCACAACTGAATCTGTAACTGTAGTATGTTGTTCTTCTTCAGGAACTGCGGTGTTGGGAAGAGGATCGGGTTACATCTTCTCAACAGGGATAATACGTGGTTGTTCTTTAGCGATATTCGACCTTACATGAGGATGCAAACGATAACAAATAGTAGAGTTGTGGCCAAACATACTACAATGAGAGCAATAAGGAGGATGTAGTTCCATTTCAACCTTTTGCTAATACCCGTTGTGCATAGTGTCAATCCATATCTTATCCGGAGCTAGTTGAGTGATATCTCTCTCAACTAACACACAAGCCACGGATGGTCTAGTAACAACAAACGTAGGACTATCCACCTTAAGAGGCTTACCGTAAGCAGATGCTAAAGAGTAGAGGATTTTCATGTTGAACGTATGTAATTTTAACCTCAAAAATGATAGGGGGCTCCGCTTTTGGATCTATAATTGAGAAATATAATGAGAGTGAGAGAAAAATGACCGAAAGAGAAATCGTGAGAGAAGCAAAATAGACTAAAAAGAGGGGGGGAAGAAAGCATGAAGAGTGACAGCAAGAGCTTAGAGAAATAAAGGGAGTGAGATAAGAGAGGGAAGCAAGAGAAGATTGAAAGAGTGGAGAGAGTTAATGATAGGGGGCTCCGCTTTTGGATCAAAATCGACAGTCTACTTCAAAATTTTCATAAAAAAATTGTCAATATTGATAGCTTTTCGAGAGAAAATGTGAGTGTAATCGACATCATGAGATAGCTGAATAAGTATATGTCTACCGTCAAGTAGTCCAATGTTCCAAATGCCCAATAGTTTCATAGTATCAAACTCATTCCTAATGATCTCCAGTTTTGAGTGACCATAAATGAATTTTCCCACTAGAGAGAAGCGTCAAGAGGACGTGAGAGTGTCGGTCTCAACCTCTGTGAGAATAAGTGCAGACTTTTCATTTTTTTCCAAGCTTTTTAATAAATGTGTGATCACCTCCACCTTCAAGAGCCTCATAGAAAGATCCTGGAACATTGCAAGACTTACCGATAGCAAACCAGACGTTGAACCTGGAGGAGGGGCACGAGCAGGAAAGTTGCCGGCAAGAGCATTTGCATAGGAATGGAGCGTCGAGGCCATCTCCCTCACAAGACAGGAGAGAAATGGTCTGGCGGGCAGGAAGAGCAGACAGGCGAACGGGAACCTTCCGTCGGGCAGGAAGCGAGCAGAAGGCGTGCCCCTTGAGGAAACCGCGCCGAAGCCCTTTGTCGAAGACCGTAGAGGCCTTCGTCATCGTCGAGTGCGGTAAGTTCGAAACTGTAGCTTGAAATCTCGAAAAGGGACAGCGTCGAAGCCCTTTGTCGAAGATGACAAACGCAGAGACCTTTGTCGTCGTCGTGCGGGAAGTTCGTCGAGCACGAGAGAAAAGATTTACGACCGACCGAAGGAATCAANTGGAGTTTTTAGTTACTCATTTCATCACAGCATTTCACTTTTAAATGCTTACACTCCAGTTTTCAAGAGAAATCCAGCCAAACAGGAAGCACAAATTCATCAATACAGCTGATCCAATCTGCAAATATCATCTAAACAAAAAATAAAAACAATTTTGTCACTAATTTACAACATCATAACAATATAATTAACCTTCCTATTTACAAGTGCCTAATCTAACATTCCATCAACATCAACATTTGGTTTATAACTAAGCTTGCTCGCAAGGCCGAGCTTCCCATAGCAAGCTCAATGCCCGGAGCCGTTGGAAATAATCGCCCAATGCAAGCAATCCGCGAGCGACCTGTCGAGTGGTCAGAATCTTGTACATTTGCTGCATGGTCTGTTGTCTCAGATGATCAGCCTGTTGTATGGTAGTAAAACATAAAGAGTTAGTGAACCAAGGCAATGGTTATA